>VCRD01001787.1:0-53761 GCA_006783055.1 Trinorchestia longiramus
GCCTTTGGCTAGAGTTTTTAATTTCTGTTTCTTTCTACATTTCACCACTTCGCCTCTTCGAGTTGTGTTCGCTTTTTAGTTGTGGAAAGTGAAGTTGCGAAGCTGAAATTTTGTGGCCTTAGATTCATCGTGTTGATCGCCGTTATTGCTGAAAATAATTATATAAATCCAGTTACAATAAAAAAAGCACAACTTCGTATAACAAACGTAAAGATGACTGTGATTTTTATGTTTCTCCCTCCATTTATATTTTACATTAAAAGGATAACTTTAGTTTGAAGATATGGGACTTTATTTACTGTAATTAAAATGTACCCAAACCTTTTCCTGTTCATCAATACACAGACCGCACTCACACATGAAATCTGAGTCTTCAATTTCAGTAAAAAAATTTAAACATTCGTTGAGTCTCAATCATATGGTGTCATCATTTTTGAATGCTAGCTTGATCTACAGTATATGAATTTTACCGTTTAATAATTTAATATATTTTTCTGATTTTTTACAATCAAAATAATGTTTCTCATAACACTGAAATAATGTGAATACTCTTTAATATTCTACATGGGTAAAGTGGTGTTCATGCGAATATTGATTGATTTGTTCATTTCTTTTCCGTATCTCTAATACCTTGGCGTGTAATCTTATCTTGGATTCGTCACTCGAATTTACATTTCTCTGCATAGAATTATAGAATTAAATATGAAGCATGATGCCGAACTGACAGGTACTCTGGACCAACGTTGAATGTAAATTAAACATATATGTCGAAGTATGAATTATATTTGGGGAAGAAAATGTCCACGTCACATGTTCCGCATACTCAAAATTAAAACAGACGTTCAATTTGAGCCGAATCCATTAATAAAGAAGCTGTTTCATTGCAGCATAAATGAATGTAGTTACAATCTCCTTCAGTACACTAACTAACTGATTCTAACGCAAAATACTTACGGGAACTTTTACTTTTTCAAGGAGTTCACATTATAGGGCTTTTACGTCTCAGAAAAAATGAGATTCATTAATATTTTAATTCATCAATTATTTCATGAATACAAGAGACTTACGGTGATAAAACAGTGTATGAGACACATGAAAGCAACAAAAAACAATAAACATCCACTTTATTCCATCTAAAACATAAATGAAAAACGTGCAGTCGATAATTTTGCTGTTTAACACCAAAATGAATTTTGATCTAAACTTTGCATCAATGTCAAACTTACATGATTTACATATTAGAGTTTCAGTTGTGTATCATGGGGAGATTCATGGGGAGATTTTGTAGAAGAATTCCGATGTTATCTTTGATTTTATTTGGATATATGTACCTTCAATATTATTTTATCATCTTTTTAAGAAGCTATTGAAACTTTCACTGGCCTTCATTTACTGGAGAGACATTATCTTCTGCAGAAATAAAATTGAAGGATGGACAGCACTAGTGGACTACTTGCATTTTTTCCCGTGGTAAATATAATATATTTTCCACGGGAAAAAATGCAAGTAGTCCACTCCCGTGCTGTCGCTAACACAGCGCTGACAGAGGCGATTACGATCCAGTAGTTTACTATATGAAGGGTGGACAGCACTAGTGGACTACTTGCATTTTTTCCCGTAGGAAAAAATGCAAGTAGTCCACTAGTGCTGTCCACCCTTCAATTGTAGCCACACTTCGTAGAAAAATATAATGTTTTTCCCTTAATCCAATCAGTGTTATGAGGACGAGTGAGTCGGAGTATAATGTCATGAATCAACAACTTGGGTGCTTTTTAAAGTATCTTTTATGTATTCAAAGCTTTCTTGACTTGAAATTAGTTGAAATGGTTCAAATTATAGCAATTAAAAAGTGGTATATACTCACCTTTTTTAAACGCCTTAATCTAGTGTATCGTGAGCAATAAATAATATTCAAATATTAACTCCCAGTAACTACATTCAAAATTGTTGTTATGTTCAATAGTATGTTTTTAGACCGTTATTATTTTCTTCTTTTGCAGTGATTGTCAGAAATCTATCGTTTTCATTTCATTTGTTACTGAAAAGGACCCTGTGAGTTAAGACTAGTACAACCTAAACAAAGAAGTTGCTCACCAAATAGATACAACACAAAGTTTTTGAAATAAATGTACCCAAAATTTGAAGGACGAAAAGTGTAGGGTTTATTAACTTACAAGAATATTCAGGTACAGAAGCATCGTGGTAGAAAAAAAATTAAATCTAGAAGACAAAAATATTAGAGAGGTGCTCAATTTTTCCCCACCTACCTATGTAGTACACTAGAAGTAAATGTTCGTAAATATAAGTGTCAAAATGTAAAAACTATGTATTGCACTTGTTAGTTAACAATGAGTTTGAATTAGAATTAATACACGTTACTACCTGAGGCTCGTTTTGGTGCAGCCTAAACGGGGGTGCAAGATGAGGTCAAAAAATAAGTAATTCAGTCATATATGTTGAATAAAAACATGGCTATTTAATAAAAACTACTTATTCATTTCATCAGTCACTTGAATACAAATTCTTTTGTCAAGAATGAGCTCGTAATTATTTCGAAAGCCATCAAATAGTTATAGTAAGTTAAACTACTTAACAATTTTCTATGGAAGTATTCATCGAGAAACAAATGAATAAATAAACTCAAATCATCATTTTCAGACTTACTCAAGCAACCAAATACATTTTAACGGAAATAAAGTTGAAAACCAAAATTTCGAGTAAAGATTTATGCTCACATGATGAGTATACTCTAAAAGTTATGTTGTAAAGAAATTGCATTCGAGAGACGATGAGAAATTTCCTGAAATGTTAAGTTATCAGCTGACAACGTTAGGACAGTTTTGAAACATATGGACATCATACATTTTACAGGAATATTTTTAAAACTGTAAGCTCAGTCAACATTCAAAAACTTCAGTATAAATTTTCCAAACTTGTACAGTCAGACTCCGTAAGGGAATACGATTCTGCCGTGTATGCAGATAAAGCTGTTCTGGTTTTGTAACCAAACACTTAATATTTGTTGTGTTAGTCTAATGTTGAGACAATTCTTGTGCGTATATGACTCACATAGATTCGGATGCTAGGGAATATACATTTCAACGCATGTTCTAAAGTTCGTGTTATCGGGCTGTCTTAGGGTTTCAGTTGCTTTGAAACACAAAATACTGCTGGCCAATATTATTTATAGATGAATGCTGCAACTGAGTTCAAAATAAAAAAATTGGTTTGTTTAATTACATCGTAATTTTTAAACACGACTCAATAAACACATTCTGTCCCCTACATTACAATCCAACGAAAATATGAAATCATTGGAAATATGTATAAAGTTTCGATAGACTTCATTTTATTTAAAAAAAATGTTAGTTTGATGGATGAAAATTGTTCATTTTACAATTACGAGCCATTTTATGCTTGGAATTATTGCTGTATAATATTTCACCAAATCTTCGAAACCCTTCAAGATACCATAGAAAGAATTGAAACATGTGTTCAAAGTCCGTATTATTTCACCTGCTGTCTGCATTGATCTTCACCAGCATGAACTTTCAATTTGATGAGTCCGCAGTAAAAAGTGATAATATCGCAAGAATGGGCACTATTAAATGTTCTTACATGTAATTTTACCATCATGTTATGTTTCAGTTCTATTATTTCAGCCTGCACTTCATAGTACAGTAACGGTTTTTGTTTGGAAATTTTATGCATAGATAAATAATTGTTTTACTTTATCTCATTCCTTTCTCGTTTGTATTAAAAGTGAGCATTAATGCTTCATGAGATGAACAAATAAATTCTTGAAAATTTGTTGGAAGAGAGAATAAAGTTCTAGCAAGAAATGAATTGTGAGTAAATAACAAATATTTTCTATGTTAATTAACAGTTTTTTTTCAATTAGATTTGAACGCCAAAATCGAATTTCTTTTGTTTATCCTGAAATGTCAAGTACTAATATGATAAGATTACTTCACGGAGGGTGAGAATTCATACATTTTCCTCATAACTTACTACTTGTTTCTATCGCATATGTTATAATGTTTATTTCCAGATCCAATATATTTACACCTCACTCATAGTGTAAAACTAGAAAATTAATGCACAGACTACGATATTCCCATGCTACGAAAATATTTGAGTAATCTTTGATACAATTTATTAACATTAACAATCTACTCAAAAATATATTATGTAATTGCGCTTGAAACGTTGAAATTCTGAAAAGGAAACATTGCTGTATTTAAGTCGCATCATCATTCCCTTTTGCTACATTTTAAATTTAAATGGTGATAGCAACATTGCCTTGCCTAATAATAAATTGCATGAATGAAAATTTCAAAAAGAACCTACTTAAACTAGTTTAGAGACGGAACGATTATGCTCCATGACAATTTACATTCTCACACTTCTCGAGACACAGTTCAAAAGTTCAGAGCTTGGATTATGAGGTTTAGCAACGTACTCTTTCGGAATTGCTGAAAACAATATTTGGAAGATAAGTTCTCAGTGAATCGAAACAATTTATTGGCTCTGTATATAAGGCTTCAACAGTATTCATATTTTGTTTTAGCAATAGAATGCTAGAAGTTCCGAAACAAAATAAAATGTCTATGGATTCATAGAGAATACGCTGGGACTTTCATTTCAGATTTGATGAGTAAAAGAACTCACTTTGCATATCCTGGTTCTCCAGTCATACAGAAATACATGAAATAGTATTGAAAAACATCTCCGAAATTTTTAAACCAATTCAAACGCTAAAATATTTATTGCCAAGAAGGGATTAACACCAGTCAAAGAACGTGTCCACTAGTCAGAGAGTGACTGAGGAGTAGAACCATACCTCTGCACAGGCTCACACGTGTTAGTGGAATGATATATGAAGCCATAACTCAGAACAACACTTGCGCATATTCTTCACCTTTAAAGTCGTAGATGTATTATGTCTGTTTTATAAAAAATTCTAGCTCTCGAATGAATCATCGTCATTTAATTTTCTACTAACGTTAGTATATTTCTTGGTAGCTTATTTAGAAGATATAGTTATGTGAAAAAGAATTGTTTCTATGTCCATTCTATAACGTGTAAGTACTCGATACAGAACTGATTTCTTTCTAAATACATTAATGACTCAGTTTTGTCACTGTTTCCGTAGTTTTTGACCTACAATTACAATAGTTTTAAAAGTCAAATGCAAAATATGACATTACTAATAAAGATGTGACAAATAGTACCAATGACGTTGATTATTAATTTTTTGAACCACTCATTTCGATATGTGCCGTAGTAATAGTTTTATGATGGTTTAAATGTTTCTTTGTTTTCTCAAATTCTAATAAACACGAATATTCTTTACAAGGATATTCACATTTTTTTAAGGTTTAACGTTAGAGTGTGTACTTGGTATCATAACGTTAGTTATGATATCAATTTGATTCAAACATTGCGTAGAAGGGTATTTTACTTCAGAGTATCATGAGAACTTGGCTGTACTGGAAACAGGGAAAACTCCTAAGTTTATTTTTGGGATTTAGGTTTCGCTACGAGGGAGTCTCTTTAGCAAGTGTGACTTTCCTAAGAAGTAGCCTGAGTTTTCAGCAGCGAATTCAGTAGCCAAATTATCTCAATTTGAAATAGGTTTGAACTGCAAAATAAGTAGGACTGATTTTTCATTTTCCGTAGATTTCGATAGGTTGGACGACAAATAAAATACTGACTATCAGCCTGAAGACAATCTCGTTTTGTCTTTCCTGTATTCAGCCTTTTTCCTTATTTTCTGTGCTTGAAATGATCTTCATTTAAATAATAACTGCGCTTAGCTAAAACATCTTTGTCCCATAACATTAATTTATTAGAGGTGAGGTTAAACAAAGAAAAAAGTTGATTTGAATCTAGCCACGTCTTGTTATTTTCAAAAATTTTGAAAATTAGGCCAAGCTACAGACATGTGCATTTTAACGTATTTCCTCGAACACCTATGGAATCTTACTCACTTCATTACTAAAACATAGTGTACTTCTTCAATATGGTTTTCGATAGAAGTACATGAATTTAACTTTCAGCTGAAATTATACTCCTAACAACAATGACAAACACTTCACTCAATTGACATTTTGCCATCATATGTAGAGAAAATAGTGCAATAATTGAGAGAAGTAGACGTATTCAAATTATAATACATAAATCGTGAATTTGTTGTGTTCATGAAAGAGCTTCTAAAAGTAATTGATGAGTAATAATAATAATAACCACAAACGTCTCAGTGGAATATGTAGTCAAACAAACTGAGAACAACATTAGATTTCAAAATGATAATTTCAAGTTTACCTTTTATTACTATGGAGTCAAAAAAGCTAACAAACCTATTTATCTTTTCAACTCATGAGGTAGGAGGGTCAACTATCCTGAAAGACGAGAGAGTCAGTGTCTCATTGGGGACATAAGCTAATTTGTCGTTGCCAGTATTTCTCTCTTGAAAAACTTCACCAGAAAATTAAACAATAATTTAAAAGACAAGTATAAAGTATCAAAAATCAATTTTGTAATAAAATCTAAAATCCATTTTCAATTATTTTTTACCTAGCAGTGCATAACGTGTTCACGCTCGAATTGCGACTCATACAAATATTCGTACGATGGCATTATATATTTGTTCAAATAATTGAAGCTTCATTGTTTGAGAAACACAAAGTTATAAAACAAAGATTTAAATAAATCATTCTAATTTAATAGAAATATTTAAGTTAGTTATTTGTTGATAGCATATGGCTAGTCCAGATAGGAAATAGTTTATTTAATAGAGTGGCATTTCATTACATTTGCATTTGAGTACACCGACTTTTCTTTGCGACTTTATTCATGTGTTTTTATAATTTAATTCCATTATTTTAAGCATCAGGGCGAAAAAAAGCCGTTTGACATAAATAACTTTAATACCCATTAATAAACCATAAGATTCATATCATTCAAGTATTATCTGAAGCTGACTCGTCGACATATCAATTTATTTTTCATGAATACATCTATATTAAATTGCATTAATCAAATTACAACAGTTGTTAATGAAACTTGACCTCACAGATAATTAACTTCTAACACATTTTTTGCGAAAGTATTTGCATTCCGAATTTTGGAAAACTAATGTCATTTGATCTCTTAAATATTTGACGGAGCCTCAGTTTACAGAGAAGTAAAACATATGAGAAATGTAGTCATAATTGTGTTGATGCGCTCAGAGTATGTCAGTGCTGCGGTAAACAGATTAATAAATATTATTGTTTTACAGCTTGCTGGTTACGAGAACTATTTTTACGTTTATGGTTAAAATCCTTTGTAAAATGTTTATACGAGCGTAGCATACTTCACTGAATTACAATCATGTATGAGCAGAAATCTAGCCCTAAATTAATTGCTGCAGTGTAATTCTAAAAGAAATAGTTCATAGAATGTGAAATAATGTTACTTCTGTGCGTTTCACGGAAAAATTGTTCAAGTGGTTCTATTGTCTTTTTTTCAAGCTAGTAAATATGTATATGCCTGCGAGAATCAATGGTAATTTTTTGAATAAATGTATTAACAAATAGCTGTTATTCTGAGTGGAATAACATACGAAAGGGCACAATAAACCTGTATAGTGAGGATATTTTTTTAACACACAAAAAGAATATCCAACATATATTTTATCAGGTTAAAAAAAATTCATGATAATCATATCATTCTTTGGAGTACCTTCAAGCGAGAATGATGCAGTAAAATCTTGGAATAACGTTCTGGCAAAAGGTATACATAGTTTATTGATTTAATATCAAAGCAAGGAGACCATCAATGAAGTCACAGTTGAATGAAAATATCTACGAATCTCACTTTTAGTGTATCGTTACCGTGCTATTGTGATTGAATCATCACTTTAATACACAAGCATCAGTGAGGACGGTTCTACTGGAATCAGTGACGTCCGAAGATACCCATTTCGATAGCGTCTTACTTATGGTCTAGATCTATTGGTCTTATTGTGTTGCTTGCAGTGTTGCTATGTACACCATTGCTTCACATTTACTGTTACTTCGGTAACAATATTAATTCGTTCCTTTTCCCAGTTCATTTACTGTTTTCATTTTCCGTGTTTAATAACAGTTTCCATTAAATATCTAACTTACTTAGAGGTTGTTAAATTATCTCGTACTATCTTTAGGTACTGAAATCAACTTATGATATTCATTATATACAGTAAATTCTTCTCATTTGTAACAGATTTTTTTCAAAAATAATAGTAAATAATCTAATTTTGAACGATCAATACTCATAACCCATGAATTATTTCGCTCTCTCTCGCCGTAGTACGGACCCGGGATTACGGTGTCATTTGCACTCCTTGGATCTCTACATAGTCAGAGTCGCGTATTGGGCATAACTTGACACTCTCCCGTGGTAACTCACAAAACTAAATCCTTAACTAAATCCTTAAACCCTTTACATATCGAGAGAGCTTAGGGGGTGGAGACGCCACCAGCCATAAACTCCATTTTCTATGTGCAGTACCAAAATCTCAAAGACAAACTTGATTTTTGTACATGAGCTAAAAATGAGAGAGTAAAAACATTGTTAAGTACATAAAGAATTATATTATGAAAAATTCCATTTCGCAATCTCTGTATGCAAGATTACTCAAAACTTGTTGTTGGGATATTCGTCTCTGGGGCAAGCAATACTTCATAGATTCATGAATTACCTAAAAGAATGCCGTCATCACTCATGACAAGTAGAGCCGCATAGACAAACACCTTCATTTTGAAATTAGATACCAAAGACTTTGAATTCAAAACAACTCCGTGGTATATTTATCTTGTTATGAAGACTTGAGTTTGGGTTGAATTTTTTGCATTCACTCAACATAGCAGATGAACAACCTGCAACTGAAATGAGTTTTACCGTCCAAAGGCTGCAAGTCTTTTTATTAAACTTCCACTTTGCCTTCAATATTATGGTTGTAAACCCTGTGAATCACAATAGTTTTCCGTCCGTCCGCCAATCGGATGAGTGCCTGCGTCATCAGAGAAGATTGAACAATATGTTGGTCCTACAGGGTGTGTATCGAGTATTTACTAATTTAAACTCTGCATAAATCAGTGTCATCGATCATTTCATTAAGGGATTCAAATCTTGAAACAGATTCAATTGTTCCAAATCATTTGTATCAAATAACAAACCAAAAATATGCATCAAAAGGAAATTCATTATACAAACATTCAATCTGAACTCTTCAGCTGATGCTGGTAATGACTCAGTAAGTCATTTCAAGCGCATTTCTTTAAATTCATTTCTCAAAAGCTGCTTCAAATTTTCAATTTGGAATGGATTGCGTCATTAGAGAATGGATTATATCCCTCCCATGAACTACTATAAACAGGACGTGCAAGGCCATATAGTGGGCTACGCTAGCGGAGGCCATTGCTTTCTTGGTAACATAACATTTCCTATCGGACAAATTTATAAAAAATTACTTCTTTCAAGCAATAGAAGGCATAATAAAGTTTTACAGTGAATTTTAAATGGTTTAAAGCACTGTTATGCATTGAAATACCAATTTTAGCAAAACTTATCATGTATTATTGTATGAGTTAAGTGGCCACTTTATAGAAAGCCGAGTTGCTGCAATTTCAGACCTTACAAAATGGATTATAGTTAAACATTTTTCAATGCAAACAACCAAACATTCAAATATTCACGCAAAGAAACAAACAGACATAGAAGCAAAAACCTACTAAACTACAACGATTAGTCAGCCAACCGGGCCTTCTTTACAGAGGTCTGAAGAAGGACTGCAATCTTCTGCATTCAGGCGAATCTGTACTTCATCTACCAAGAGAAACACATCCTTCTGCTGCAGTGTCTGGACTTTGTCAAATGTTTCCCTCAGCACCTGGTCCTTGTCAATAGATGAAGTGATGTACTGCAGCTTGCGTTTGCATGGCAGCACTAAAAAGTCTGAGCTGTTCATAATTACACTTTGGCTACGATTAAAGAGCAAAACAATAATTATTCATGGAAAACTGCTTCTGTGATAAAAGTTTCAACTGACGTGTCAAAAATACCAACTTTTTCTCCTTCTCGGTGTCGACACAGGCTGATGTGTGAGCTTGAAGAAGAGGGACAACATTTTGGATCGTTTTGTCAAACGGAATGTCATAGTTCATTGTCAAGCGCACAGTTTCGTCGAACTGAGTATACAATCTCAAACCATTGTTGGGATGAAGTGTCTTGAACAGTGGTACACTAATGCCGCTCTTGAACGCACTGAGCGTTAGCGGGGAACACAGTGTGGGCTTGTTTTCGACAATCACATACAGGCTGCACTCACTGAAGTCGTCAGTCATGAAAAAACACACAAGCCTTTCTTTCGATCTTGAAATAATCAAGTTCTTGTACTGCTTCTGCAGGTAACGTTCAGGTTTGAAAACACAAATGAAGTAATCTTATCCTTCTGAAGAAAATACCTCAGTTGTTGGTCTTCCACTTTCGCCGGACGAGATGTAAGTTTTCGAGATGGCAGACATGAAGCAGGCCCATTGAAGATACTGGGAGAGATTCCAGGTCGCATAGAACCACCATGCAATTTGATCAAAGGTGGGTCAGCACCCCAGTGTATCTCACAAATGAAAAACTTGTCTGGATCAACAGCAAAGTTTTCACGAGGTGGAAGAACATCAAGCCACTTCCGTCTCTCAGACTGCTCTTTCGGCAGGTGAAACACGCGGGGCCTGTTCTCCTTATTGTAATTACCCCATCAGTTCACAACCTCACACTTGTTCGGCATTTTTAATACATATAATTAGCAATAAACTTTATAAACAAACGGTATCCACTTAGAAATGCAGCAATGTGCCTCGAAACAAACAACAATGTCCGATTCAAACTGAGCGACAGACTACGACAATGTTCGCACTGTGACAGTTGGTGACTAACTGAAATCGGTGAACTGGCCTTCGCTAACGTAGTCCACTATATGACCGTGCACATCCTGTTTACAGTAGTCCTTGATCCCTCCCCACGACCAAAAATCTATGGGGTTTGAGGTCTGGGCTTTGAGCGAGCTAAGGCTTGTTCGATCAGCGGCTCACTCGGTCGAAGAATTAATCCAATAAAAATGAGACATTCGATGAAACAGTCCGCAGGAGCACCATTTTACTGATAGCAGTACTATCGCTTCGTAGCATATTGTGGGGCAGTTAGCCGCAATTTTTTTCAGCCATTGATTTAATTTTTGTCATTAACTGATTCAACATCAGTAAACCACACTTTGAGTGGTGCTCAATCATCCTAAATTGCTGTGTATGGCATTACCTTGTCACCTCGTCGTATCATTGAGTTATCAAGCAAAAATTTTTTATCTATTAAAATATGAGCTTTGACATTTAGGATGTCGCACAAAGTGAAGCCATCTCTCGTCAGTGAATATCGACAGCTATTGCAAAAATGGTCGATTTCCACTTCTAAGATGATTGATTAAGGTAGTCCATCGTAATCGATGATGACCTAGTGACCTAATCCACCGGAGTTGGTGCATGGGCCTGTGACTGAAGAGGCTAATTCGGCAATCACACTGCTGTCCACAGTCCGGGCACTCGAGTCCAGGTGCAGGTGAGATATTCGCAGCTGGGCTTTCTCATCTCGTCGTTGGCGACACTTGTTAAGTGAGCGTGTTCCCTCTATTTCAAAATGGTACACTCCTCTGTGGCTAGAGGAGCGCCACGCTCCACGATCTGCCGTTAGTGGTTCAAGAGTGCCATTTCATCTTTTCGTTGGAGCACCAACATCACGACTACCCAATGAGAGTTCATCGTACATTGCTGGCTTCAGATAGCACGAGTCGGGCATTCTTAAGACATGCCCCGTTCAGCGGAGCTACGAGCGTAGCAGCAGACATTCGATGCGATGATGACCAGGCCTGCTCTGGCTAGTATATCAATCAATATGCAGCACTCTGTTCTGTCAGGACAGTCCAACAGTTCTACGGACGCACTGACGTAAATGTGTTCGAGCACCTTCCCATGGTTGCAGTAAATGGTCCTCAACTTACAGCCGTACAGTAGCGTGATCAAGCAGGCAGCTCGATACGCAGCCCACTTAGTATGAATATACAGGTCGAGTTTGAAAAGGACCCTATGACATTTTGAAAAAGGCAGCAGAAGCACATATGATTCTATGATTAAGCTCCACATCGATGTATCATTCACTGGATAGCATAGCAAACCGCCTGTGTATTTGATATAACTAACATCTTTCAGCTCAACCCCATTCATCCTGATTGCAGGCACGAGAACATGTTGAGAGCCACCGGTCCATTGATGCGAGACCTTCGTTTTGTCCATATTGATGATGAGCTCCTGCTCCATTACGAGCTACAGCATATGTTCCTTGATGATGCCGAAGGCTTTCGTCAAAGTAATGAATGCAATGCGGATGTGACGATTTTGATCTACTTTTTTCGTGAGCTTCTCGCATAACAAAGACCATTCCCACCGTTCTCCGTTACCTTCTGATGCAACATTGAAATCTAGGCAAACGCTACCAACAATATGAACATTGAGATGACACACGAGAACCTTGGCTAAAACATTTCCAGAGATTGGCAGAAAAGAAATTCCTTTACTGCTCCCGTAAATAGCAAGGTTCCCTTTCATCTTGTAGATGAATAATTGCACTACCCTACCACCGCTGAGATACCTGTTCCACCCTTCAAATTGCATTTATGAGTTCATGGAGACGCGAGAAATGTTCAGTATCTCCATTCATTAGAAGCTCCCTAGAAAGGCATCCGCTTACGGGGTTTTTCTTTTTTTGACGGTTTTTCACCGCCGCCTGAACTTCCTTTAACGTAGGAGTCGATGCCAGTTCAGAATCCTCTGGGAAGCCTGAAATCTGATCCAATACAATGAAGTTACATGGGTTGTTGGTATTTTGAAGGCTAAAATAATATTCCTACCGTTTATTCAAGATGTGATACCTATTATTAAAGAGGACTGCCCTATCAGCAGAGCAAACAGGTGCGAGGCAACGATTAATCGAACCGTACACCTGTTTCAGTACACTGTAGCAGCAGTATTTCTTTCTTTATACATTTTGATCTTTAGTCATGTTCTTCTAGAGTTAAATTGAAAAAATAATTTATATATCTCTTTATTTTGAGTAATTGTTTTTGCTCACGTTTTGCAATGGTTTGAACTTTGAAATCTTGTCACATTTGCGTCTCTAATCGAAGAGTCTCTAATCGAAGTCATCATCAGTTTCGTTTTCTTGACACAAACGTTTTCGTTTGAAATGAGCTTCTCAGGCAGTAGTTATCTGTTCAAATGTTCTTTTAGCGCGTTGTTTTTCTTCTTTCATACTTAAATATTTTTCGGTTCATAATTGCATTAGATGTTTGATTAGATTGGACTAATTTGAAATTACTATAACGACAAATGTATTAAATATTTAGGAATAATTATTATGCTTTGAAAGAATGTTTTGTTTTTCAAGAACATAATAACAGAACTTCTATGCTGTATCTTATTAACCGTTACCATGGCCTTGGAAACTTTGCAATTTGAATGTGATAAAATTATGGATTCATAAAATGAAATACATTTTTCATTTCTATATATAAATTAATTACGTATACATATTTAACAGAGGAACGGGAGTAAAAATCAAAGTTCATAGTTCATTATGATTTCAGCTTAATTCTTGACTTTCATTTCATTGACTGGAAGAAATGGGACGGGCACACACAGATAGAAAGAGAGAGAGAGAGAGAGAGAGAGAGAGAGAGAGAAACATAGATAGAGACACAATGTATTATACAGGGGAGCTAACAAGTATAGTTACAGTTAACACTTAAACAGATAATGAAGTAACGTTAACCCTGCTTATGGCCCACCCTGTGTAAGAGGATTTTACATCATCGTTGGAAACGTTGTTTCGTATCAATTCAGTGGACGGAAGAGAGAAATTTAGGCAAAAATCCAATTTATTATACAGCTACGTTGAAAAGTAGCTACATTGTACCTACAAGATTATTTATTATTTTCTCTGACGAGAATAAAGTGACAAATCTGGAAACAGAAGTTTGAGAAATGGAATAACGTGAAACGATGCACCAAATAAAATTTCTGGGGTAACTTTGTGGAAGAATTGACCAATCAGTACTTCAAATGGGTAAATATGGCAGTTGTCTTAAACATATTAGAGCCCAAAATCTAAAATTTTAGAATAGAATACCACACTAGAAACGAGCCGTCTGGCCTATTCTTATGTTGGTACCCGAGTCCCATGCCGTCGTAAGTGAAGGGATCAATTATTCACGTACACCCCAATCACGTAAACCAATTCAGTGACGTACACGCCCTTCACTCACGCACGGGCATTTCAGTGACAAACATACATTTATCACAAGCATACGCAGCCCGAAGAGTTAGGAATATAAAATTAGTACGTTTTAATACTGGGGGTTCGTAATCAAGGATTTGTCGAGACGATTTTTGAATGTATCCACAGTGCTGGCAGGAACTATGTTTCCAGGCTGCTGGTACCAAATTGCGGCAATTTTGACAGGAAAGGAGTTCATAGCTTCGGATGTCATGAAGTTTCTCATTATTAGTTTTTGGCCGTCTTTCTGGTTCGCACGTTATCGTCTCTATCGATAAGCCCTTCCTAAGTAACATCGTGAAGGCCGTTGAGATACTTATAGGTCTCAATGAGTTGTCCTTGCAGTCTTGTTTGTTCTTTAGGAATAAGTTCAAGCTGTTGAAGACGTCTTTCGTAGCTGAGATTGGGGAGTTCTGTAATCATTTGCGTTGTTTTACGCTGAATTTTATCGATTTTATTAATATACCTTCGTAGAGTAGGAGACCAGAGTTGCACTGCATATTCCAAATGTGTCTGGACTAGCGCTTGATAGAGCGGTAATATTATGTTCTTTGACTGGTATTCAAAGTTTTGTGAAATGAAAAAAGGATCTTGCCCTCGTTTCGGATGTTTTTTGCACTTGTCATATATGAGATTTTCAGTGACAATAACACCTACTTCCCTTTGTTGCTGTACTGTTTCAATGAATATGTCATTCATCGTGTGTTGAAATGCCGGTTATTCAGTCCAACGTGCATTACTGAACAAATTTATCAGTGTTGCAGTTCATTCGCCATGATTGTTTGTCTATCAGATTGTTACCTGGTAACTCGAAGCCATAATACAATACATCGGAGCTCTTTCACATTGAGGCTAACAAGTACTACAGAGAAAATGCTTCATACCGGATAACGTTGAACACTGAAAATGTCCTTCTTCAATAGGAAGAGACCCGCAGGAGTTGTTAAAAAGCTTGGAGTAGATGATATCAGAAATTGCCTAAAGCCAGCACCCATACTTGAATGAGGGCCAAGATTGGCGAACTGTAACCGGGGTCTGTGTTTGTACAAATATCCAGCAGAAATTATCTAGATTTTCATTAATGCCATTTCATATGGATACTGTTAATTCAAGAAAAATACTAGAGGCCGTGGAATTCTTGTACGCTGGCCACTACACACGCTTGTGTTTATAAGGATTCTTACTACAATGAATTCGAATGCAGAAGAATTATTTTGGCCGAACAGAAAATACCAATGTCCGGGAACATTTGTAACGTTAAAACAGCGTTTTTCGGCTCATAACAAATATTTTACTCGATCAAAACCATGATGGATGCAGTGTTTCATTGCATTTGCATCCCTACTCGTAAAATTGGTAAACACATTTGTGCTGCTGGGACAAAAAGAGCAAAGATTCTTAACAAAATGTTGTTTACTCAATAGTTCGTGAACTAAGCTAATAAGGGTTGTGTGATTGCATTGTCTCTAAACGATGTTCATAAAAAAGTAACGGCAGTGAAGGACGCTTATCGGTTTGCTTCTTCATTTCGTAGTATTATGCCGTGATACTACTCTGATTTGCATATGGAAACGATTTTAAGGTGTTTTCCTTTCCGAAAAAAACATGTGGGTAAGCGTTAAACGTGATTCAGCGTTAAACGTGATTCGTGTTTATAATAAACGATTTTGTATGTACTTTTTGTAATCCAATAACTAAGGTTTTAATTACCAGGCAAGGTTTAGTGCATTAAACGAAAAAGTCATGTGGAGTTATACACGTAGAAATATCTTTTTAACCTTAAAAAAGGTCCATTATCTTTAACAAATAAATTTCAATTGTTTATCATTGATTTTCTCATGTGTTCATGTCACTTAATTTTTCTAACATCAATATATTTTGGAACATTCAACGAGAAACGAGTGTTTCTGGACCAGATAAAGAATCATGACTTTGCAAAGCACTTTAAACTCGCCATCCCATCATTTGTTATATTATTGCAAAACAACTTTTTCATATTATTTTACTTCCTTACTAAAACTCCCAATGGCTTAAAATATTCCTTCTATTTTAGGAATTGAAGTTACTATTTTATGAGTGACAATACGAAGCTTTTATCTTCTTCGCTTCAATTAAATTTTTTTAAATTAGAAATTGTTTACTGCAAATCAAGAGACACCCCTGCGACATTGTCCATAAGTAATATACGAGTACTATCAGACAGGTTTTAATTTAAAAACTTAAAAACCTTCACGATGTTTCTTCGTCAGCGTCGATAAAAAATGTTTTTTTCCCATTTCTTTTTCGGTGACTTCTTTATAGCTGTTCTGTACTGTGTAAATTCTCAACTTAAAAATGCTTTAAAATGTCATCCAGGGCTAATGAATCTCCTCTCCGCAAGGACTCATACTGTTCAGTGGCTTAGAATAATAATAATTGTTAGCTTATGGGATCCTAACTTCAAAGATTTTATCACATTTGAAAACGAAAATTTTCTTAAAAGACACAAGCAAGAGCGAGAAGAGATGTATGTAACCCTCACCGTGCATAAACAAACCAATTTAAATTATTGAGATAAAGTGTCAGAGAACTGTACATCTCATAGTTCATCATGAAAAAGATATTGCGTGAAGGAATAGTGACATTATTCGTATCGTACGCACACAGCCTCATCACTATGAAAATGAAGACCTAGCATACGACTATCATGAAGTTGACGTAGCAAGTTCCTCATGATCCAATTATTTCATTGCTATATGATTCAGGATAATACATCACTATAATGATAGATTATACGGTATCGGGTTCACGTGAAAAGATCACCTGTGTCTGATTTTGTTTTTTATAGTGAACTCCTGTATTACAAGTTGGAATATGAGCTGTCAGCTTCGGGAACAAAAACAAATCGTAGCTTCTGCGACAATCATAATGACAAAATGTTGTATAACCATAACAGATGGGGAGAAACCCCACCTTTGTCTTCGTTATTTGGTGAAAGGAGATAGAGATTATCATAGAGAGAGACTACGATGAACATGGGGGAACCAAAATAAGAGGAACAAATCAATCATATCCTTTTTCTCCTTTAACCGCTGGAGATAATCGACATGGGTTATTTAGTCTCCAATCATCAGACAGGCTCTTAATATCGTTAGAGTTTACTGCACTTATAAAAATGATATTTTTTCTTTTTTCACTTGTATCTGATAAGTAAATAGTGTGGTTGTACCATTTAAAAACACAAACTCAAAAATTTATTGACATTCAATGTCAATAAACAGTAAATCGTTATCGATTTGTGTAAAGTTGACAAACAAAGTAAGAATCAAGTTAAACCCAATCATTAACTTGAAACACCTCTACATAATGTAAACGTTTTGCCGTGTGCTGGCCGAGACAAATATTCACGCAAAATCACTTTAAAAGGACCATCATTTAATCTGCACAGCGAAAAGATTTTTAGCCCCGAACATCGAAATCATTTTATTGCACTCAACATAGACAAGCTGTTCCAGTTTAGCTCGTGATGCAAGGAAATTTACGAGTACGTATGTAAAACTCGTGTAATCGGAATGTTTTTTGATAGTTTCATTCCGACCAAACGCTTTAACATTTTATTTATTGTCACTCCACATATTATTAATGTTAGGTTGTATTTTCAACCATACATTTTCATTTTTGTTCGACCTTCCGCTATTGTGTGTATAATAACAATTATTCACTACCATTTCTCGGTTCAATTTTGTTTCATTCGATTCTCATTGTTCAGAAGTCAATTTTAGAGCATTGTGAGCTTGGAACTCTTTACAATTTTTGCCCCTCGAAAATTGATAAAATTAGTGTTGATAATAATGCCTATAGCTCGTATCAATCGAATTCTTGATACTTTTTTACTTGAGCATATCGCTCAGCATTGTCGTCTATTATCTATTCTCCTCGTCCAGTCTAGTAGATTTAGAGCTCGATTTCTACTCAATTCTGCTACATTTAGGACTGAATTTTATGGGGGGCAGCAAAATTGATACAAATACTTGTAACTTGTTTTAGAGTTGGCAAAACTAACAATTGACGTGTTTTACATACGTATCTGGGGTAATAAGATGTTTTCAATTTATGTGATTATTTATAATAGTCATACTGGTGGTCTGGTTACATATATATATATATATATATATATATATATATATATATATATATATATATATATATATATATATATATATATATATATATATATATATATATATACATATATATATAGTTACTAAAACTTTTAATTCTTCCTAACATTTCATACAAACTTTGAACAATAGGTTTGCACTTTTTTAAAGAAGGCCCTCATTTATATTTCCCGAGTCAGTTTGAAATTGGTTCCTTGGTCGTATAGTTTGGTCTTGCAAGCACGTATTTTGGTAATGGAGTTATAATATTAGATTTCTTTTCGCTTTCAAAGCATGAGCGCTGTATTTTAGGTGAATGTTTTCAAGAAAATTTAAATTGTAATTTCATCATGATCATTTTTCATAATTTCATGAAATTTTGGCCAAGATACGTTCAATGAATCAAACACTAACTCACATTACAGCCTTACAGGCAAAGTAACGAAAAAATTCGAACTACCAAATGACCAATCTAAAATTCATAAAAATAGAAGCACATACAAATGAAATTCATTTTTAAAAAGGTTGTTACCTTGCTAATGCGTATCAGTTTGCAAAATTATTATCCATCGATGTGGTTTGTCACAATTTTTTACATTAAGGTTCAAGAAAACGTGATATATTTGCTGAATATAAATCATACGGACAGAAAACAATTTCAAACCATTAACATTCAAATTCACTAATATAAATAGATTGAAAAAATGAATTTACTTAGTAGTTTTATTTTCATTTGTGAAATGTACCTTGATGAAAATATATCAAATACTGATGAGGACGTACACCTTTCGATCATGAATGGCTTCCTAGTTCTTTCGTTAATACCACCTCTAGATTTTGCAAACAATTATGTTTCCACACTTATTCAAACTTTCACATATATCTGTTCAAACATGAATAAAAAATGTGGACTGTAATACTGACACACTGAATATTTGTAGGAAATATTTGTGTATTTAATTTGCATTCATCTAAATCAATTAATTGAATATGTCTGAGGCACGTTTAAATGTTCAGTATATGAATATTTGTTTTGATTTCCCGTTGCAAAATAAATGATTTCAACATACAAGGGCGATCAAAATTTCTGCCTTTCGTGTTGGGCTTATGAATTGTCTTCGCAAGCAAACGTTGCAGCATTCAATTTAACAAAAGTTCTTTAAAATTGTCAAGATAGTATTCTTTGTAACTGTTTGAAACATTCATACATATTTTTAAAAACTGACATTTCTCAATATCAGTAAGCCGTTAAAACAAAAGAGTAGTTCAATTATTCTCTTCTTAAGCTTGGTCTAGCTTGAAATTTTGGTTTGCAACGTTGAGTTTTACTCATTGTGAGAGACAAACTTCGAAGTTTTTTATCCGACGATTTTTTCCTTGTGTTCAAAGGGAAAAGGTTTTCCCTATTCCCATCGATTTTGAACATTTTCCACAATGATAATTAAATGGACACCTGAAGACAATGATTGATAACCAGATGGTCCTCGAATATATCAAAAAATACGACTGTAGTCAATCGTATCATTAGTTATTGAACACACCTTTCACCGGACGATTCATAATGTTACAATAGTGCATCACATGTCTGCTGGACACGTATTTCACAGAAATATTATCACGATTATTTCAAAGACTGCATCAGCATTTATGCTAAAAAATCATTGTCTCTCTCCGTTTCATACAATTATCGAAAAAAACATAGCTCTGTCACATGGCTTATCGAGACTGTTATCAAGGCAGAGGACGGCTTCAGCGAGTAAAAAGAGCCCAGACGGTCTACAGAGGTGAAACTGATTTTATAACATAGTTATTTATATAAAACAATCTTTAAAATTCAATCCTCACTGAAATAAATCTACAATTGAGGGAAGAACAACTCATTTCGTGGCTTTAGCTCGTTCACAAATAAACGGCTGTTATATTAACGATAACTCAGAATAAGTCATCAGACACTGCCTTCTATCCTTAGATTACTTGAGCGAAGAATCACCATGATAATTATTGCAATTGCTTGAGCAATTCTGATCTGAACTCAAGATACTCAGCATGTCAAAAGACAGCGTAAATAACTACATGAAGCAGTGCAATTTTGACCTTCAAACCACTGGTTTTGATTATTTTTAATCTTGTCTCAGTCGGACATCAATACGACTGTCTCTTAGTAGTTGTAATATTGAATTATTAGGACACACTAACTTCCATCTTAAATTAGTTTAGAGAACATAGTATAAAATGAGCAGAGATATTTTTACCTTCATTTGTATTTCCTCATCAATAGAATTAACTCCAAAATGTATCAACGTAATTAATGATCTCAACATAAGCGTGCATCAATAAGTTTACAGGGGCAAATTTGTTCGAATTTCTAACTTCGTTTGCTATCAGATCGAAGGACGATTTTATAAGAAATAATTTAAGAATATTTGTATCCTTATTTCAAAAGAGATCATGAGAAACGTTATGGCAAGACAGTGACAATTTTCATAATCACAAAACATTCAATCTTATATGAACCAATGAGTCACTTTTGATCGTGTAAAGTTCCTCGAACTGTCAATTTCCGCTTGGTAAACAGTTCGATTACTGTTCTAAATCCAACTTTCTAACAACTTTTACGCTACGATAAATCCAGGTTGATTTGACCTTAAATTTAGACTGCGATGACCGTCTAGCTGCTGTTATTGGATTCTCTTGGAGCGAGGCTACTGCAGTATCAACTTTATTAGATGAATTTTGCTCTTAAAAATCACCAGAAAGGTTGGTGCTGTTTTACAGCTCATTTCGGATTAGCATAAGCCCTTGGCTGGAATCCTTAGCACAAGAAAAAGCGAAATTTATTATGTGCATACGTGAATAAATGCAATTATTATATTTTTACTTCAGGTATTATTTTCCCTTGTGATTGTGCAGCGAAGAAAAAGGTTTAGGTATACCACAAAAAAATCGAAGTAATGATTTACTTACTATTCGCAGGAATTTGCCTCGCATCGTTCTGTCTAAGTATATCAATTGTAAAATGCCCATTAAACTTCAGGTTTTCACTTACAGGGTTCTGTATCTTGTTTTGTCGAAAAAATCAGTATACAGTTGTGATTATTGTGTATTGAATTTGTGATCTGATGTAATGAATTCAATTCCAGAAATAATTTTTTCAATTAAATTTTGAAGTTTTCGACGACAAATAAATGTAATTAGTCTTAATTAATTAGTCTTAATTAATTAATTAGTTAATTAGTCTTCTTACAGTTTTTATGAAGATGTATTTGAAATACCTCATACTGATACAAAATAATGACATGAACTAAAAAGAAAAGTTGAATAATGCTATTATATCGAGAAACCATCTTGAAATATGGTAATCATATTGTGCATCCACACACAAATAACACAAATAAAAACTCGTGAAATTGTGTGCTTTTGTTTTTTATTTATTAAATTTTTATTGGTAGAACTTAGTAAGTGCAGCTACAATATGCATTGCATAACTCAATGAGATTTAAACTCAAGTTCCAGACAATGATCGAAATCAAACTTTTAAACTTGTATTCGTGCTAAAATGGACCCCAAGCCCTGAGCCTCATTCAATCTTTCCACCCTCACTCGTAAACTATGATACTTTATGATAGGCTGAAGAAACTCCAGACCTGCAGTTATATCAGCCTACACTTCCTACATACACATGTCTCACATATAGATACTCCTGCACACACTCATGCATGTGTAGGGGCACATAATCATTCTCTGTCATTTTTGGAAGCTTCTTAAAACTGCATCTTCTATGAAAGATTCTTCATAACTTAATACGTTGCTACTTCATAGAAGTAACTTGTTTTGAATATATTGTTTTTGAGTGTCTTGTTTTGAAGTAAAATTCAGGCAATGTTTTTATCCATTACGACAAAGTTATTTTAGAAAATTATTGTTAAATAATTTGAACCTTGCATTTACCAGAATAAGCACAATCACTAATTTTTTACTCGTCTTTGAATCTCCTCGTGCCTGTTGCTTTAGCATTAGCTGCATATATAGCACACAGATTCAAAATTCACAACGATAATATATGTAGAACGGAAAGAAAATTTTGTATGAATTTTTTTTCACCGTTGAACAAGTATTTCAGTTTTTGCTCAAGTTTTTTTTTTACCCAATATCAGAATCATTTTTTATTTTCATCTCCTAGTGAAATAGAACACTTAACTTGCTGCAAAAAAGTGTGAACAAAATGTTTATAAGATAAACTTTGTTCATAGATTTTCTGGACAAAAAGTGATCTGTTTTCGATCTAATGATGATAATAGCATTTCTTTTCAACATCTGGGCACATAACGTGCGGGTACAAACATGAAATTGAAAAGTATTATTTTCAAGAAATAAATTAATGTCAAATAAACTGCATAACAACATTGACACATCACTTTAGGTAACGTACATACACATCACCGCCCAACACATCACCGCCCAACAATAAAAATATTTTGGGTTCAAAATTAGCATTTTCTTCTTTATTTCCTCCGACTGAAGGTAAAAATTACCATAAAATGATCAATTAGCTCGCGCTTTGTAAGCACAATCACGTCAAATTTTAGAGTCTATATTTTTAGAATGAGGGATATTTTGTTTTGGGTAGTTATCACACCTCTCAACTGACATAACAGAACATTCCATAAGTGTTTGTAAGTTATAAACATAGTAACTACTGCTGTGACTGCGAGCTTCATATTGTGTGTGCTTGTCTTTCATTCAAATTTCTGTTTTTAGAGTGCTTATAAAATAAAAGTTCGGTACAATAAAATGAAACGAAAATATCTGAATTTAATGAAGAATTTATACTACATACGTAGTGAAACATGTTTGCCACAGAAACTGAGTTTGACCGCTCCTGTGAAGACTGCTTATCAGCACAATTTTGGTATGAATCTAAGGGACCAGGATATGTCATGGACTTCCCATATATGTTGGAACTTTTGTTCAGTTATTGTGTAAGGATGGCTGAAAAATGCGTATAAGCCAGGAATGACAGGCTTACAAGCACTTATATGTAAAGTTTTTGTAGATTGAGTGATACAAAGATTGAGGAAAATATATATGTTGGTGGTCATAAATTCGACAACTTGTAAAAGATTCTGCGTTCAACTGAGTTTAGGGGGGAAAAGAAAAGGAAGATGCCTTAAAGGAAGTTATTCATGGGTTATTAGGCAGCAAAAGAAATGACACTCAGTTGGTGACAGCTCTTCTGAAAAAATCCCGTCAACTCGGATGTAACATGTCTTAAAATTCATTTTCTCTACCTCCCCGTTAAATTTTTCCCTCATAGTTGTAGAGCTGTCAGTCACGAACGCGGAGAGAAATTATGTCAAAATATTTCTACAGTGGAACGAAAATATCAGGGCAGTTGGAATGAAGCTATGCTTGCGTATTACTGTTGGTGTTGGTGGCCAGTCCTAACATCTACTCCTTGATCCTTAAGATAGCCCATAACGAGACTAGCCCTGTGGTAGGGAACATTAATTGAATAAAAACATTAGTATCAATTCCAAATTTCTGCAAAACTCGCTCAACATGTTGTTCGAACACATTCTTGCAAACAGTGGCATTAAATTTAATATGTAAAAGAGATGATGTACAGGTGCTTGATATCATACCAAAAGCAATCACACTTTTCCTACCAAACCTTACAGTTTTCTTTATACAGTTTGAATTCAAACTTTCACTAACTATTCTTCCTACACATTGTTTACCAATGCTACCAAATACAGTGAATTTAGATTTTTCACTGAAAAAATACTTATTTCTAATCGTTTTCTGACTAACTAACATGTTCCTTTGCAAATGTCAATCGTGTTGCCTGATTCTTTTTACTTATCAGCGGCTTTTTCGACGGAAATCTTGCATAAAGGTATATTTTATGCAGTCGCCTGATCATGGTTTGTCGTGAGACATTTTGTACCATCTTTAATCTAGAAATTTTACTCGTAGTCAGAAAACGGTTTTATAGTGCTAGTCGTTGCATGACCCTGTCCTCTCTTTCTGTAGTTTTCTTTGGTCTATCCGGTTTCTTTGTATTAGTTAGCCTACCAGCTTCATTATGAAGTCTCAGAATTCTGCCCACAACACTTTTAGAACAATTTATACAGTGTTTGTATCAACGTTGGTTTGGTGTCGTCGAACTGTTAAAAATACAGCGGATTTGAATACGTACTTGAATATATTCCTTGTTTAAAATTGTACAGGTACTTACTAAGAAGTGATTATTGAAGCGGTCTTAGTTTGATTGTTCATCATATTTACACATATTTATGTCTTTACAAATGTTTTTCATTATTTTTTTTTATCTTTATTATTGATATCGAGTAATCATACATAATGAATGTTATTATATTTGATGATATGTTGAAAATATGGAAAATTTAAACTGTAAAAGTGATTGCCAATGTGATTACTTTAGTCAATGTCAGTGTTCATTCCGGGTATTATTGTCATCATTAATTTTCTCTATGTTTTATCATCGATCATATGGAGGAAGAAAATTCAGTCCTGATGGAAATTCATCTGAATGCCAGATCAGAATGAAGCAAAGCTGACGCATGGCGGGTCGCAGAACGGTGAGGGTTTCTTTTAATTAACACTCCTCAACATTCTCGGAAATTTTAGCACTACTTCTTCATCTCTCGCTTAATTTTCTTATTTAAAAATTTATTCCTCAGTCGAGCCTCACAAATACAAGTGAATTAATTTATAAAGAAAATACTCGTAGTTAAATTTTAATGTACTGAATCTTTGGTAAAAATTCAATGACGTTGGCATATGAATTACATTTGCTTCAAAAGGTAGTTGAGCAATTGAAACGTTGATGACTTAAATAATGTTCCAAGTAAAAAATAATCGTAGAAAGAAAAATTCGGTTTTGGTCCATTATGTAAAATCGATCCAGAAGTTTCTTACTTTCTATTGAACTTTCTGCCTTATACATAAGTAATCTTCATAATGGTCAAATTCCCCTGATTCCTGAAAGCTGGACTAAATTTGGAACAAACAACTCTGTGATTGTAAGTGAATAGAGCCGCCAATAATGGTTGGGTCAATTGTATGTATCGTCTTTTGCAAATGGCACATAAATCAAATTAATCGAAAACTACTTGATCCTTATTTTAAGGATCACCCAAAATTTAAGCCGCAAAACACAACGCCAGTCAGAGCATTGTCTTGTTCAGCCAAGCAAAAGTCATGGACCTGAGGTGGGGTGTTCAATATTTATTACAGTGTTATGGAATCATAATCGCCTGGCATCCTCTGTACAAAACTACAGTAGTTACGAGCGCTGAAGTGCTTCAGTCTTTATTGTGAGCAAAGTCACAAACTCATTCTCTTAGAAAGTGCTACATCTTTGATTTATTAACAATTGCAGCAAACATTCTTCGAGCGATTTCATCGTATATTAATATTGTATTCATAAAACTTTCACTGTATTTAAAACACCATGATTGTGCAGCAGCACTGGAGGCGGACGAGGAACCCATGATTACGTTCTTCCTCGATCATAAGTAACGTAAGTCACCCGGTCACCCGGTAGGTTCATCGTGTGGTTGCCAATAACTGAATTGTTCAAAAATTTAGAGATTCACTGGCTCTTAACATAATAAAAATAAAGAGAATAATTATTACTGCCTGCCTAATAGATTATTAATTTACCAAAATTAATCAATAGCTTATTGATAAAAACTTATAAAATTACTAACTGATGAACGCTTTAGATATTGTTAAATGATACAAACTTAATAAACTGGTAACTGATATGATAAAAACCTGAGTTATTACTAATTATTTGTCAATCGATCTTTAACATTTAAATGAAAGCATTTCCTTAACTTTTGTGATCAAGAGATGTTCGCTTTTCATTAACAAAAATATATGTTGGATTCTGGATGGGTGTTACAACGCTGTCGACCTCGTCTGTGTGGGTCAGTGGTCTTCCCACTAAAGTAGAAACCATACGCTCTGTCAACATGGTTCAAATTCATGCTTCAGATCATTTATTCTTTTTTTTGCCGTACGAAGGTAAATTCTCTCAGGTGTTTTTGCAATGAAAAACTACCCATTTTATTTCCTGTTTTGTTGTTAACTACCATAATGCTCTATTTTCGACACCTCTTTTCTTTTTTTGAGGAATGTAGATATTTTCTACTAATCTAAGATGTAAACTGTATGTTATTATGAGAAATTAGGCCATAGAGTTCAACACTATTTAAATCTTTGTTGTGTTACTATGCAGATTCAGTTTCTTCATCGTCTACACGGCTGACAAACATGAATATCGTTGTCTTGCCCAACATGATGTTACGTGGCCAGAATGATAAATGAAATTTTATAAAAACTTGAGGGCGTTTGGATCAACTAGTTGGCGCAAACAATACAACAACATAAAAAATATCATCCCATTTTGCAATTTCATAATTTTCTTACATTTGTTTTTACATAACATAAAGGCAATTCGAAAACCTTAACAACTTTGACGTAAATATTTCAGGTGTATTTAGAAGAAAAGGGTTTACCATCGTTGTGGTTACAGTATATTATTAATATCAAAGGTTTGGACAATGTAGTAAAATATTAGAGGCAATCGAGACACGGAGTATCATAAACAGATCATATTAGCGTTTCGAGCCTCGGCTCCTTCTAATAACAGAGTCTGAGGGCAACAAATATGTTTTCAATATGAATTACTACAACATTGATATCACGTTAAACTATTTATTGGAAAAAGTGCATCTGTCTAATTGGTTTTGAATAGGCAGAAAATGATGTGTAACTTTTTATGCTGATCGTTCACAATAGCCATTTACAAACCCATTTGGCACACTTTTATTTTTTTTGTCTCAAGCTTTCTGGACGAGGGTGTAAATATGTTAAAACAAATATACTCGTGACAGTGCGTGATGATTGGTGACTGTAACTGTGACTGCTCTTTTTCCTCCTATTCAATTTACCCTACTTTCCTCTGATGCTTATGCGTGATCGGTGTACGAATGCATGGGGCTTGGGTATTAACCCAAAAATTAGCTCCTCCTATCGTTCCTATAGTCATATTCAGTATTTTACTCCCCAAAATTGAATCTGAATGAATATCAGCTCGCTTTGAACGGCTGAGTTATTCCTCGTGGTCGTAGATTGTTTTTTGGGTCAAGAATTTCTGACGAGAACATGCTTCCATCAGCCCACTGTACGAGTACATGCGCTGACCCCTTAATCTGGGAGTAAAAAGTGGCTCTTTCTCAACATAATTGCTGTTCCAACCGGTCCATCAAAGCTGCTTGACATTCATTTTTCTGTTCAAGGAATGGTTTCAAAAATTTTGAAATTCTCCCGCGCCTATTTCAACTGTGTTCACTCAGTAGTTTCCCTTGAATGAATGTCAAACATCCCGCATCATTAGCTTTTATCACGAATGACTTTCCGGGGTTTCGCCAGCGGAAGAGCAAAAGCGTCAAAAAACCTGTTTCTTGTTGGTCAACGGATTTTTAACGGCCTACGGTCGTGTTTACCAACCGTCTATTTTTGTTTCAGCCCCTTTTTTGCCTTCATCTTACTGCTTACTCATTTCGTCATAAACTGCGACGCAACTCATAATTGTGCTCTGATCTCTGTCAGTTAACTTCGTTATTTTCAACTTGGGTTCACTCACAGCGTGTTCTCTCGGAAACACTCATACGAAAGGTGACGACATGGCAGGAAACCAATTGGCTCATTTTTATTTTAGCAAACACCAAAAAGAATATACCTTCTTATGAATGGAAATCCATAAAGCGATATCAGGTGCACATATGGAACAAGCTAATGAAAAATTTCGTTCATGCTCTGGAAGGAGGATTTCCAACCCACACAAAGAGGGTATTCTGGATTGTAGGAACTTTCTAGAATCCGTAAAAGTTTTTGCTCAATGAAGGCTAATTCGTGATGATCCTAGGAAACATCTTCATTGAAAGTGAATAAATGAATAATTTACTTTTCAAAAACTTCTCGAAACTCACCGCATGGAAATTAGGTCTTTATCAATCAACAATCAATTTAGGTTTCTATCTGCGGATTATCAATTTGGATTGTAGCATTTGAATGTTAATTTGGATTGTCACTTTATATTTGGAGTATATTCTTATCGGTTTACGATCAATTTAGGCTTCAAGTAAAGCTCTTCGTCTTCATAATATTTACCGGCTGTGAAGGTAACTTCAAATCTTTGAAAGATATTTTACCATTCCGGTGTTTGCTCTACAATGATGACCTCCAGTAGTTGTAATTTGAAATGAGTGTGAGAATGAGTAAGTATTTGGAATATTCATTGTTCCAAAATTTATTAGACATGATGCAAAATAATCTGTTTTTGTTGTCGTAATTCAATTGATAATCAAGCGAACATAACTTTTGCATATTCATGATTGCAGATATTTTTTCCACGATGATGGCTGCAATTTTAAACTCCGAAAACTTGAGGAGTAAAAATGCATATAAAGGTGAAGTAATGTATAAAATCATATTTCAAGCACACGAGCAATACACAGTTCAATAACTTATCAAAATAATTATGCAAAACTGTAACGTACATTTTCACGGAGTGATAGAACACTGATTGTTTATGTTCATGACTGGCCTAGTGAAGACCCCAGTAAGAAGATGTTCATGCGGTTGCCAAGGCTGGTGTGAATACCCATGCGCCGCAACTGGGGTCCTGGCTTGTCCATTCAACCTAGCCAGTAAAAAAACAATGTACCGTCGACTAGGAATTCTTATTACGACTGATATAGTAGAAGGTATTTAAATGTTTTATGAATCACCATAGAAATACGTTCTTACGCCTCAAAGAGAATGCGCACTCAAAATTGAATTTGTGTTGCCAGTTCTGATCCCAATATGTGCCGTGTATAAAATGCAGTTTGCGACCCCATCACCAAATGCAGGTGAATCATTCTGTTGTTTCTACTCGGACGTTTTACTACACTCATGCTGTAATTCGAAGTTGTAACAGTTTTTCTGAATAAGCATTCCACGTTGTATTGAGCATGTATAAATAGTTCATGTTAATGTGAGCGATGTGAATTCGGAAAAATGATCTATAGGTTTAACTTTGTAAATTTTTTCGAACTCGAGTATACTCGTATGCGTGAAACCGACAACGTGCATATAATACTCTTACTAACCTTTCAAACAAAAATGAAGCTTACTGTAAGCATTTTGAGAAATCATACAATTGAACAGACCATATTTTTTTTTTAATCTGGGAAAGTTTATTTTTATCACTGAGAAATAGAGTACGCAAACTTTGAATATCTGACTGAAAAATTCAAATTCTATCCATTATAAATTTTATATTATTGAGCTCGTTGGTATTTTATTCTATAAATAAAACATCACTTCATGTTTAAATTTACTTATATTGTGCAAAAGTAAACTTTTCAATTTTCGTTATATATTTATAGAAGAAAATATGAAAACCATTTCAGAATAAAAAAACTGCTTTCCTCTGAAGCGCATTGAAAAAAACAGCAGCTGTAATGTATGTCCAAACACAAGCTCTATCATAGTCATTTACAAACCAAATACTAGCTCACTGAGCGTGAAGGAGCGTAATATTTTTGTTCTGACTTTGCCAATAATTCTCGAATGAAAACACACACGTACTAATCGTAGCGACTATGGTAATTTGAGATTCTGAAAATACATTTCCTTTACAATATCGAGTAAGCGTGTAGAGATATCTAATTAACAGATAAAATAAGAACCTTGCAGGCTTTCTTATGAGCATTTTTAGGCACAGTTATTTCTAAAGGTATTTTTTCTGCCTCACCGTCTTAATGTTGAGAAGGGTATGCACTCCTGAATGAGTAAATACATTAACCTTGTTGTCATTTTGGATCTTGTATTGCTTTCTTTTTCCTTCGTTGGCAGTCTGAAAAACAATTCTAAATTATTCTAAAAAACTTAACATGAATCAACACACATTTTTTACTTCATTTTTATTATGATATGATCGTTAAATTTAATTTGAGATAATTTTTTCCTGAAAAAAATGGATGAAGACAAATTTTTTAGAGAAAAATACTATTCCTACACATTTTGAAGGCCATAAATTAAGTTAATTCGGGTTGTAACATTTTTGATTTAAATAAATTTGCTTGCAAAAATACACTGCAAACCAAGGTAACAATAACTCAAAATCTAAGTGTTCTACGATGATGGAAGCCTTCAAATAGAACCTACCATGATCTCGTGCCTGGTCGCTTAAGACTAACGTAATTGATAGACATAACACTGAGTGAAATACAGCCCACTGATTCATCTACGTACGTTCTCCTTAGAGTTCGTACTCTCGCATAGTAATTAACTTAAGGCAAAATATTTCAAATTAATGACTTTTTAATTCGGAATAGTCTGTATTCAGTTACCTAAAGAATTAAACTTAGATAAAGCTTATAGTGAGTTTATTATTACAATGCACAGAACTCGCCTAATCATAATAAATAACTGAATTACTACGGTACTCGGTGTACGATTTTGTGGACGCTTATATCCTTTATTACAACACGTTGTATGTCCTTCACGTCTGATCGACAAGGCAAGCGCACTAAGCAAGAATAAATGAGAGCAAGAGCTGGAGTTCTAAAATGAGGAAGCAAAGACAGGCACCACCGCACTCTCATCTTCCACATTTCCCCCTGGAGGTGTGAGTTGAGCAGCAGAAGAGCTTCTAATTTGTCACCTTCACCTGTTAGCACAGCTCAGCGACCCGCCCTAATTTCCCAACGGGGTGATGACTTCACTTGAGGCAGAGCATGGACAGAACTGTCTTTTTACCACTAGGAAGCTAGCATTTCTCTTATTATTAATTACCCCACCTCCCAGTTTTGGCACGAATTTATTTCAAATCATTCTTAAATTTCCTATGAACACTTGATTTATACCGTATGAAGGTCAAAAATGTGTATGTATATGTACATGTATATACAGGGTGGGCAAATCAATCCTCTTATTTTAATGAAGTTTACTATAACTCGGTATTAGAGCCACAGAGTTGAAACAAAGTTCACTGAAAAGAGCCTGATCCTAAGTTTCATTTGCATTTATATATATATATATATATATATATATATATATATATATATATATATATATATATATATATATATATATATATATATATATATATATATATATATATATATATAATATTTTTNTATATATATATATATATATTTAAATACCATATTTTTGTGACATCTGTTTATATATGTATACATAGTAGTAGTATAGTACTGTAAAACCTTATTATCCCTTCTATTGCTTGAAATAAGTAATTTTTGATCAATTTGTCCGATAGAAAATGTTATGTTCCTAAGAATGCAATGGCCTCCGCTACCGTAGTCAGCTCCATGGTGATGCAAGTCCTGGTTATAGTAGTCGGACTATATTATAGTAGTATAGGACTATAATGTCAAAAGGGATGTCATACATAGTTCATTGCCAAGCTCACAGTTTCGTCGGACTGCGTATACGTTCTCAAACCATTTTGGGATGAAGTATCTTAAACAGTGGTACACTAATGCCGTTCTTGAACGCACTGAGCGTTAGTGGGGAACACAAAGTGGGCTTGTTTTCGAAAATCACAGACAGGCTGCACTCACTGAAGTTGTCGGTCATGAACAAACACAAAAGCCTTTCTTTCAATCTTGAAATAATCAAACTCTTGTACTGCTTCTTCAAGTTACGTTCAGGCCAAGAACTACTATAAACAGGACGTGCACTACCATGTAGCTGACTGCTGTAGCGGAGGCCAGTTCACTGAGTTCAGTTATCCTCTATCTGTCATAGTGCGAACATTGTCGAAGTCTGTCGCTCGGTTTGAATCGGAGATTGTTGTTTGTTTCGAGGCACATTGCTGCATTTCTAAGTGGATACTGTTCGTTTACAAAGTTTATTGCTAATTATATGTATTAAAAATACCGAACAAGTGAGGGGTTGTGAACTGTCGGGGTAATTACAAAAAGGAGAACAGGCGCCGCACAGTATCTTCAATGTGTCTGCTTCATGTCTGCCTTTTCCAAAACTCAAACCTCGCCCATCGAAAGTTGGAGACCAACAACTGAGGTATTTTCTTCCGAGGGATAAGATTACTTCATTCGATGCTTTCAAACCTGAACGTAACATGCAGAAGCAGTAGAAGAACTTGATTATTTCAAGATCGAAAGAAAGGCTTGTGTGTTTGTTCATGACCGACAACTTCAGTGAATGCAGCCTGTCTGTGATTGTCAATAACAAGCCCACTTTGTGTTCCCCACTAACGCTCAGTGCGTTCAAGAACGGCATTAGTACCACTGTTTAAGACACTTCATCCTAACAATGGTTTGAGATCGTATACCCAGTTCGACGAAACTGTGCGCTTGGCAATGCACTTTAACATCCCGTTTGACAAAACGATTCAAAATGTTGTCACTCTTCTTCAAGCTCACACATCAGCCTGTGTCGACACCGAGAAGGAGAAAAAGTTGATATTTTTGACACGTCAGTTGGAACTATTATTACAGAAGCAGTTTTCCATTAATAATTATTGTTTTGCTCTTCAATCATACCCAAAGTATAATTATGAACAGCTCAGAGACTTTTTGGTGCTGCCATGCAAACGCAAGCTGCAGTACATCGCTTCATCTTTTGACAAGGACCAGCTGCTGAGGGAAATATTTGACAAAGTTCAGACACTGCAGAAGAAGAATGTGTTTCTCTTGGTAGATGAAGTACAGATTCGCCCAACTGTTTAATTTTCTGGTGAAGTGCTGAGTGGCATGGCCGAGAACAACCGAGACTGCAAGACCACTTCTATGCTGTGTGTCATGATGAAGTCGTTGCACAAAGGACCTAGTCTGATGATTTCAGTGGAATTAACATTGACTGTCCCCAGATGTTCCATCGTCGGGCAAATGTTCTATTGAATGGACTCCACAACCTAAAGAAAGACCAGCAGAAGAAGGCAGTCCTTCTTCAGATCTCTGTAAAGAAAGCCCGGTAAGCTGACTAATCGCTGCAGTTTGGTAGGTTTTTGCTTCTATGTCTGTTTGTTTATATGCGTGAATGTTTGTATGTTTGGTTGTTTGCATTGGGAAAGGTTTAACTATAATCAATTTGTAAAGTCTAAAACTGCAGCAACTGGGCTTGCTATAAAGTGGCCACTAAGCTCATACAATATTACATGTTAAGTCAGGTTAAAAGTGGTATTTCAAAGCATTACAGTTTTTTAAACCATTTAAAATTCACTGTGAAACCTTTTTATCCCTTCTATTGCTTGAAAGAAGTAATTTTTGATCAATTTGTTCGATAGAAAATGTTATGTTACTACGAATGCAATGGCCTCCGCTAGCGTAGTCAGCTATATGGCGGCGCATGTCCTGTTTATAGCAGTCCTTGTAGTAGTATAGGACTACTATAAGTCATTGATACATACATATATGTACAAATAACCAGATTCTTGTTGACTCTGTACATTCATTATTCCAATTCATTATGATACCCACGCTTAGCTTTTCCCAAAACTCTCTCTTTCGCGGAGCCCTAGGTACATCTAGCTAGCGTAAGAAATTCACTCATGTGAAAAATTATATTACCCTGAAAGCGAGCTGTTAACCAATTAATGCGTTGCGTTGAGGTGTGCCCTGGTGCCTCAGGTTGCTGGTACCAAAGCCCGGATAATGCTTGATGGCTAAGACTTGCAGTAGAATAACGAGGTAGAATTCGAAAGTGTGTAACTGTAAGGGTTTCATCAGATTTGAAATTGTCAGAAAAGAATGGGCCATAGATTTTCGTGGAGCTAAACCAACATCATACATTATTCTAATGAAAGTGCAAGGGGTTTCCAGCTCTGAACTGTTCTTTGTTTGGCGACAATTCTCGGTGACATTTTTTTTTGTTTTCAGCATGCTACTTAAGTAACACTGCATTCATTGTTGAAAATCCTGATTTTAAAATCAAATTTTTCCTGTCTGGTCATTTGATTGGTGTTCAGACCAAAATTTGTGACTTCTAATCATTTAATTCGTTGAAAGCAATTAGGTAACATTGGGTTTGAAAGATTACAGATAGAGATCTCATGTAATAATGTTTCTTACAATTGGCCTATTTAGAGTAACTCTTAATGTTTTTTACTCATTTTTAATGATAATGTTAATTTTCAATGTTAGTATTTTAAATTTTCTTCTCCCAGGAAAAATTTCAATATAATCTTGCGTTTGTCCTGTCATTGGCCTACATCATCTTTGAAGATTGTCTGTACAGTGTTATTTTCTGCTATAATTTCTGAAAATGTTTTTCATAGTGCTAAAATTTACTTTTAGTTCATATGTATTATTGAGTTTCCTTTGATCTCCATCCATCAATCATATATTCGTCATTTTCTCTACAAGAAGCTTTCATTGGATAAGTGTGAGATTGTTCTAAATCACATAGACAAGAAACATTCCTCAAATGATTATAAATCTAATCTACGTTTTCCATGGAAGTCCTGCTTTTACCAGATGCAGAAAGATCTTAAGCTGAAGCTCATGTAAATTATATTTATTTCGACTCCGTATCCTTAAATTTGAAACACGCATATATTCTTTACCCACCCTGTATACGTACGAGAACGTGGACTCTGTAGTAGGCATGTGGTTTGTGTGATTGTTACCTCTGTTTCTGGTGAAGACATATTATGATATTAAAGATGTATTGGGCTTTAAGGTGGAGTTTTTTTTAAGTTACAGATTTCACTTTATTGTACGCAAATTGCAACCACTGGAAATAGAAGTATCGTTCCTATTTTCTTTCTAAAAATTTGTTAAGACCGATTTCGATAAAAATCCAACTACAATAATACTCGTAAAGTCAACGATTCGAAGGTAGAACAAATCGGAAGTAGACCGAAAAATTCGAGTGATTTTCGGCCCGGAAGCCGAACAAGAGTTCGGAAGTCGAACCAAGCCGAGTAGAAAGCGCACCAAGTCGAGCGTCGGCAATCACGCGCCGTCCGTTGTTCTGGTCACATGTGAACTTACGCAGCGTTACAAGCTATTTCATTTTCCTGTGTATTTGATTAATATGAGTTCTAAACCGCTGAAAATAGAGCCTGAAAAAAATGTTAGTGATAGTGGGCGAGTGAAAAGAAAGAATGTTAGAAAAACGATCGAACTGGAGAAGGAAATCATAGCAAAGTTAGAGAGTGGAGTGCGTGTTTCAGATCTTGCTACGCAGTACGACATGGCTAAGTCAACGATATCAATGTTTTTGAAGAAGAAAGAAAAGCTCAAAGGGGTGAATGTTGCAAAAGGGGTGAATGTCCGCCTCATCAACGAAGGAAAGGCCTCAGATGTTGGAAGAAGTGGAGAAATTATTGTTGATCTTCATAAATGAGAAACATTTACGCGGTGATAGCATCAGTGAGACGTTCATCTGTGAAAAGGCGCTGCAAATATACGAAGATTTGCTGAAGAAAACCAATTTAACTTTATGAGTTATTGTCTGTGTAACAACTACACATTACTTATACATACCTGTACTCTACCTGTAGTGTGGGGCTTCGAACAGATAAATTACGTCTTCGTTATTTCTTATGGGGGAAATTCGTTCGGAAGTCGACCAGTTCAGAAGTCAACGACTTTTGTGGAACGGATTGTGTTCGACTACTGAGGTATTACTGTACATATATTTAATACCAAATACACGCTCAATTTTCTCATTCAAATTTTTTTGCCCATGTAGTTTATAAAACAAACCTGGTGGCAGTATTATGCAGACTGTACTCTGCAGACTCTGTTCATGAGTATTGTTGAAACACAGTAAATGATAACAGCACCCTGCACCCGTTTTAATCGTGATGTCAGTAACATTAATCCGATATTCCAATATATAAAAGCCTTTTTAAATTGACAATTAATTCTTCCGATAATAAAATAATACAATATGATGCCAAATTCTGACAAATCTAAATGTAAAAAAGTATTTTGTCACCATTTATTCGATACTTTTTAGTCCAGACGTTTATATTTTCTGTTATAAAATCTGTACCGAAATTTTTTTGAAAACTTTCCGAGCAGTAACAAACTCGCCATGATGTTGGCTTTGTGTTATTATAATTCATAAGTGTGATCACTGTCAGATATACAAAAAATATTAAAAAGTTCAATTTTCAAAAAACGTACCGTATACTTATTACCTAATTGTAGGTACGAGTTATAACATCAATGGAATATGAAATACTAAACGAAATATAAACTAGTACCACCCTTTATGTACGACCCATTTTTTCATCTTACGTGAGTCAATCTAATACAACTCTTCGTGTTTGTGGATCTCCATATGTGTCCAAAGTGGTCAAAAGGAAGTGCACCAAACAAGTTCCCATTATAGAAATATACACACTATAGATTTGTTTTTGAACTATCAATAAAAAGTGTTTATTAATTACTACCATTTTGTGAAGAACCCATTGCTTTTAACAGACCTGTGACGTCACAACAAAAATATCAAATATTTTTTTGATTTTTTAAAGAATGCTCTGAATATTTTTCTCAGTTCAGAAAAAAGTTACAGATGTTTCTTCATTGGATGTCTTTTCTTGTTATTTAAACACTAAGAGTTATGATAATACTTTTTAACAAGCTTAAGTCTCTCACTAAAAAATTCAGTTATGCGTGGTTTAAGTTTTCACATTCTTTGTTCACATACCCACAAAGTCTGTATCGCTGTCATGGACTCTCATCTTAGTAACACATATTACATTCATCGTTCAAAAGAGGCAGTTTTACAAAATGGGTTCATATTTCATATTTTTTTCATATTTCATTCGAATGAAATATGCGATGTATTGCTGATTCCAGATTTTAGCAACTGATTTTCTGTCAAGTTTTTTCTCTATAACCAAAAGTCTCTGCGAGATAAAAGTTGCAATCATCTATCTGCATGGTTGTTTTGTTCCTGTACGCCATAGGAATGCCAATTGTTAGTAATTTTTATGTGCCATTCGTCCATCGGCATAGCTTTTATAAAAATGCTTTACATACAACATACAGGGCGCCGATTTATCCCAGTATCCAATTATAAGCATAAAGAAAGCCACGCATGCGCATTTCATAAACTCACTGATGTTTATTCTCTGACGAGGTACTGTGAAACGCTCGTATATACGAGGATAGTGAAAAGACTAAGGGAAATTCAAACTTTTTTTTCATTATGATGTCTTGGTACTGAACTACTGCGTTATTTAATCAAATGAATTTGAGTAAAGGGACATTCCGTATCAGATAAAAATTATTTATTTATCTTGGTCCAACAGGAACAAGCTGTTTAGTCCATTCTTGGGTCGTTACCTAACACCGTGAAGACTGTCTAAAGTAAAAGCATCGATCATCCACATGGAGCTCAATCAAGCACCGACATTTCAGTCACGTGAACGCACCTTCGTCACGCACAGACATCTCCGTTATGTACATACATTCGCCGCAATCAAACACAGCCCTAGGAGTTAGGGAAGACATAGAATCACCCTTTTAGCGTACTGGGAATTCTTTTTCGAATATCGGTGAAACAATTTTCGATTGTGTTCACACTACCAGCAGAAACAATATTTTCGGGCAACTGGTTTCAGGTTCTGACAATTTTAAATGTTGAGAAATCTTGATCTCATGATGCCTTGAAGTTTCTAATCATTAGTTTTCATCCAATATTTCTGGCTCACTCATTATCTTCTCTGTCAAAAAGAAAATCTAGGCTAACATCATTAAAGCTGCTGAGATAATTATGTTTGGATGAGTTGTCCTCGCAGTCTTCTTTGTTCTAGGGAAATGAGTACAAGCTGCTGAAGACGCCTTTTGTAGTTGAGAGTGTGGAGCTCGGGAATCGTTTTCAATGCTTTATGATGAACTTTCTTAATTTTATCAATATCTTTTCCTAAAGTGGAAACCTCTGGAGATCAGAGTTTCAGTGCATACTCTAGATGTAGCCGGACTAGCACTTTGTATGGCGGTAATATTGTTATTTGATTTGTATTCAAAGTTTCTTGCAGTGGAATCAAATATCCAGCTCGTATTTTTGATGCTCTTTTCCACTTGTTTGTCATACTCGAGATTTTCCCTGATAAATAACTCTAAGACCTATTGATGCGCTGCTTCAATAGGTGCCTCATTCATCGTGCGTTTGAAATACCGTTTAATTGAATTGCAACGCCGTGCATCAGTAAACATTGATTAATTCAGAAGCATTTTTGCTAAGGTTTAATTCATCGTAGCTTACAATTAAGGTTTTCCTGAGTAACTAGTTACTCTACCTCTTTCGTGAACGCTCTGTGACAGAGGTTTGTGTTATTGGTAAATTTGTTAATGTTACTGATGATTCTGACGTCGAAGAAGAGGAGGCCTATAACGCTTCATTAAGAGACTCCTAACTTTCCATACGCCAAATCACAGGCTTCATCATGAATCATCCATCGATGAGTACGAACAGTGAGGGAGTTTCGTATTCATCGAGAGCAGTTGCCTTGTATTTCATGCGCTTCCACTTAGGCCATTAGCCTGCCGTGGGAAACTTTGTCGAAGGCTTTTTGAAAGTTGTGTTTTTGTACAGTCGCACATGCAGTTAACTCTTGAAAAAAGTCCAGGAGGTTTGTGACTCAGTAACAATTTTTCCGGAATTCGTGTTGGGTGTCGATAATGAGGTTTTGATCTTGGAGGTATTTTGTTACGCGGACTTTGAGTAATCTTTCTATTGTTTTACTAATGACAGATGGCAGTCTGATTGACCGATAGTAATTGGGGGCTTGTTAGTTCTCTTTTATGAAATAGGAGTGCCATCTGCTAGCTGCCAATCCTCCGGATCAATTCCAGAGTCCAGCGATCTATTGAATATATTTGCTATGGGTTCGCAAATAATTTCGCCTGCTTCTTTGAAAATTTGGAGAACAATACCATTTATCAGATTAATTTATCAGGGTTTAAGACACTGAAATGTTTTTTTTACCTTTTATACTGTGAATATGTTGGCTGTCAGGTTTTTTGGTGAAGTTAAAGCGTAAAGTTATGGGATTTTGATTAAGTCTTCGCGGGTGAGCACAGAAGTAAAGTATAGGTTCAGAATTTAGTTTTGCTTACGTTTTCCGTTTAATTTAAGCCATCAAGATCGATCAGCATTGAAATAATTTCTCTCCTGAGTCATCTGTCATATACATATTTATAAAAGATCTGCAGGTCAAGTTTTTGCTGGTGCTGTAATTAATTTATTTATTTCGCTTGATATATCTCATAGTTCATTCAAAGACCCTGCAGATACAGATGTGCTCGTGCCGATAGAGTTCTTTTTGGCAATTTTTAAGTTCTCTGTACGACTGTTGTCAGACGCTTATAAAGCGTATATTTTTTGTAAACACCAAGGAAAGTTATTGATTGGTCTAATACGGTTTACTGAGTTGTAAAGCTCTGTGGTGGTTGCAATTTTTTCTTGAAGTATCGAGCAACACTCATCTTTGTTTTTGTTCATCGATAGTACTTCGCAGTCAAAACTGATAAGCTCCTCCTTCATCAGTTTGAAGTTTGTCCCTGTGTTATTTAGGACGTTTTTAAGTCGAGTTCTAGCGTAAAATCCTACACTCATTACGATTGAGTATCTATACTGGAACGTATCTTGTAACTACGGGCCGGAGCAATATGGAGAAACATATATGAAAAAATCTGACGTGATAGAAACAACTAACATCATTTCCAAGTTCAGTACTTTCCAAATCACTCAGGAACTTGTCTTAAACTCATATCCGCACATAAAAGTAAAATCTTTTGTCATTCATCATCATTAGATTATTGTATCAAATAACTCCTATAATTTAACCTCGAACATACGAAGCTATGAAAAATTGCATATGAAATTTTCACAAAGTGATCTGTATTTATCAATATTTAGTCAGGGAAATTTCTCTCATCATCTACCTTCTAAGAAAAATTTATGAGGGCAATCATATGCAAGAGAAAATATTCTTCCATCGACTAGAGAAATTCCAAGATTTTATTCTAGTCGCACAAATTCGGGAGTCTCTACTTGATCCTTCAAAAATCTTAGTATGATGCGTCCTGAATTGAAAGTAGGATCCACAGTTCAGAGGCCTCACTCTTTGCTACACCAACACTGAAGAATAAGCTTGAGAACAATACAGTTTCATTTGAGTTAGTGCGTCTGCCGGTTTCCGTGAGGAAAATATTCTAATGAAAATATTACAATATATTCACTTAAAAATTGAACTGAATGAACTAATATACCACCACACTTCACAATCTTATGCAATAGATGTGTATATACTTAAATTGAGCCGATAGTTGTGAACGGGGAAAAACTAATGGCAATTTCAGGACAAATTGATATTAGTAAAACAGGAGGAAAAGTAGTCCAAATACCTGATTCTTGGTGGTTGTGACTCGAATGAATAATAAGTCTCAGATAACATAACTCACAACCTCTCAATGTAGATTTTTTCACTAGTGAGCCATTAATTCGATCACATTTTTTTTTAGACCGCACTTTTAGATCAACGATATTTTTAGAATCTTTCCAATGAATCTTATTCATATATGCTCCGAAGATTTTCTACGGAATTCAAGTTTATTACTTGAATGTAAGATTCTGGAATTTTTATGTTGCTCTGCCGTAATAGTTGGCCGGTACCTCTCGAAGAATTTATTTGATTTTATAATTATTGTTGTAAACTTTCAATGAAAGTTTTCACAGAAACGTAAAATCAGACATCTAAAAGCTTTGGAACACTGATGTCGTTTCTCTGATGTATATGTTGGATCATTTACCACGCCATGACGCAACCTACCCAAACAACATTCATAATAAAGATGGTGCTCATATAGTTATAGGAATTATCGTTCTCTCTCTGTCAGGATCAAAGAAATCAGCCATTGACTCTATCCAAAGGACGTTACTCGCTAAACTTTGTACTTGAACGTTTGGAAAGATCTGGAGATCTGTGGGAAAATATTTTCTAGAGAGGTGAGATGAGACTCTGCTCAAGCATGACTCGTGTCTCTTTGTACACTTCACAATTCCAGTAGTGATCCTGTCAAAAAGTTATGTCTTTTTGAATCTCGTATTGGCTTTCATCGATGTTTGCGAAATCTATTCCAATCATGAGCCACTAGACCAGTGGTTCTCAAAGTGTGCACCCAGGCGCACTGGTGCACCCCGTGGAGTTTTCGAAATATGTATGCAGATTCACATAAAAAGAAAATGTACAGTTAACACAACATACCATTTACTTACGAATATTCTGCTCCATTCGTTACAATATTACCATAATAATTGTCTACTGTGTTCCCGCAGAGTACTAACTACGAACCTGCAAAAAGGTTTTATACACGTTTGAAACACGAAACGAACGTGTTCTAGACGGCTTGTTAGCAGTGACATTGCGTGTTTTGCCTCGTTCTGCAGTGTTGCATTAGCAATTTAGCAGGCGTTGTTATTGTACTAGTGGTGTTTATGAAGATAAGGTGGTGGCGAGAGTAACAGTATTGTGCTTAATACTCGTTTCAGAATAATCTACTTGCACAAATGAATAGTGTTTTTTTCAAAAAAGAAGTTTAACACTAATGAATGTGATCCAGAAATTAAGCAAAACTCAAGTGTGGAAAGTTTTAAAGAAGCAAAACCACGACCGACTCTCAAATACGATAATAGTTATTAGAGCTTTGTTTCTTCTTGGACCGAAAGAGAAGATAATCATTTGCCGCTGTGTTTAGTTTGTAGAATAAAAATTACAAATGAATTAATGGTTCCTAGTACGCTTATTGCGCATTTTGAAAGCAAGCACTCATTTAAAAAGTAAACTCACAAGTTGTTTGAAAAGAATATTTGAACACCAAGCAGAGGCAGCAAATTCTTTAAAAGTATATTGACTGTTTTTGAGAAAATTTAAATTGCTTCTTACCAAGTCTTATAACGGATTGCACAAATTATGAAAGTCCGTATTCGTACTTTAGGTGAGTCACTTATTTTGCCTGCTTGCTAGAAGATTGTCACGACGATGCTGGGAAATGAAGCAGCAATGAAAATAAGTAAGATACCTTTGTTTAACGATGCAGTTCACTGGCGTATTTTAAAAATGTCTTTCGATATTGAGAAAAATGTAAACTCCAAAGCTTACATAACATGTAAGTTATAATCTCCAGTATTTAGATTCGGCCCTGCAAGTTGATGAGTCAACACACGTTACCAACAAAGTGCAACTCTCATCATTCATTCGCTTCATCAATAAAGATCATATAATAAATCAGTTTCTTTTTTAAAAAAAATTAAGTGTGACTAAAAAAGATGAGGACGTTCATAACATTCTGAATAACTACTTTGATAAATGGCAGTTATCATGGAAGTCATGTGTAAGAATATGTACAAAGAGAGCTCCTTCTTTGGCAACCTGTGTCAAGGTTCCTACATTTTTTGTTGAGAAAGAAAACGAGAATGTGATTTTAACTTACTGCTTCCTTCATAAAGAGGATTTGATGGCAAGAACATTAGGATTGAAATTCATAGAAGTCTCATCAAGTTGTTCAGATAGTGAACTTTGTTACAACAAGACCTTCTAAATCGCGATTATTCGATATGTTTTGCATCGATATGGATTCTCAACACAGACGGCTGTTTTAACACAGCAATGCGAGGTGGCTATCAAGACGAAAAGTATTTACCCGTGTACTCTAGTTACAGCAAGAACTTCTCGTGTTCTTTTGACAAATGAAACACTCACATTTGTTTGACCTACTTCAATGAAAATTTTAGGTTGTCAAGTTAGAATATTTGGCAGATATATTTCAGCATCTCAATATTTTGAACACTAACATGCAAGGAAACAAAGAAAATATTTTCATATCCATTCACATAAGAAAAGTGTTTCGGAGAAAACTACAGATTTGGAAAAGAAAAGCCATCGAAGGTAATCTAGAAAAAGTTTCATTCGTAAGTAACAATTGCAAAATAAAACGCTTCCAATGATAGTAAACCATCTAACAATTTTATATGCAAAACTAATTTTTTATTTTCTATAGTTTTATTCTTAACTGCACAATATGACTAGATTAGAATTCCCTTCGTTGAAATTTTAAGTGTTTATATTTTAACATTAACAGAAGAAGAAGAACTGGTCTAATCGTCTTATAAAGTATTTTGGAATTCCATCAAAGAGGAATATGTGTCGACATCTAAAAAAGCGACAGTCAGTGGACACTCAGATTGTCGCTGGTTTGGAGAACATGTTGCAAAAATTCCTTTGAGACAGTATCAAATTAATTGAAGGAATGATATTCGTTTCCAAGAATAAAATATTACAAATCAATGAGCAAAATGATAGTAATGGATAAATTCTGAGAACACAGTGAAAACCTAATTATTTTCCCACAATGCTCATAAATTTTGTCATACTGTATGATTTATGCTGTATGAAGACAGGCGTTATTTCATGGATACATGACACTCCTACGATTGAGCAGACAGCATCATTCCTCTATAATATTTCTGTAGGAGAGATTGAAGCATTCAATGTACACATGAACTGAGATTGTTTTGTTTCCTGGAAGAACACATAACCACATCTATCTATCTTCCTCAAAATCCTGAGAAAAATTACTGGGGAAAGATTTTGAATTATTATTTATGAAACCTACTGTCTTGGAACTGATATCCTCTGCACGTCTAGAATAAAAATTTAAACTCACTTGAACAAAACGGAGTGCACATGTTAACTCGTTTCACTTTCTCTAATTTTACTTTGTTTTTGTTGAACAGACCTCCTAATTTTAGATGCCCTGAGCCCAACGAGCAGTTCATGATGAATCATTATGTAGTCACCTGCCAACATTGTTATGCTGGTTTTCTCACATTGAAGTGTCACTCTACACTATTAAAAGATAAAGAAGCCGATATAAAAGGCGTCTTCCGAGTATAAATCCCCCGGTTGAACTTCCTGGAATTACGAGACGCCTTCGCGAGCAATCTGCGAATACTCCTGCGTTCGTAGAACTGCTGCCTTTTTTATACTCACTCTGCAAGACTAATCTCATGTACTATTCCATCTTCCATATATTCATTCAATCAGTAACGACAAATTCTACTCCAAATTATTGTATTCTGCGTATTATAATTCAATATAATACGATGGCTTCAGTCCCACAAAGCAAGAAAAGATTCGTGTTTGAACACTTTCACTGAAATGTTACCAAGGGGCTCCAAAAATGTTTTTATTTCGGAAAAGCACCGCCATCCATAGTTAAAATGCCAATTTTTTTGAATAATGTTCAAGTAACTGATCGGAAAATTATCAAAGAAACCTAGGTTCGCTGTAAAGAGACATCTGAAATAAAATCTCTTAAATGAGAAATTTACCTTATCAAATGGAATTCACGACAAAATAGCCAGTTTAAGTATTCTGTAGCGTCACACAGAGCCTGTTATTACGGTCACTTAACTAACTGATCACTCCACCCAAATGCTGGTTTAGGTATCGAACCACGCTAATGATGGTTCTCTCTCACGCTACGTATGACAATAACCAGGCTACAAAAATCATACAATGCGTACAGGTCATGACAATATTAGTTGAATAAACTGTTTTGTTTCCTGCTGAAATAAATGGTAAACATAGAAACCAGATATATGTATACATCCAAGTTAGATTTTGATAGTAGAATAATAAGATGATAATAAGCTCTTCATGCTCCTAGGAAATTGGCAAAACTGCTTTGCTGACGTGATATTATGTGACTCTTTTTTCTTCAAACATAGTCAAGTGAGCGTAGAAAAGTGGTACGAGTATTATGCATTAAAAAGAATCAATTCGTCAACGGAACCGTAATTTTATTACCGCCCCTAGTACAAATACGGTTCTGAATAAGGTGAAAATATTTCTCAAATCTCCGACAAAAGTTTCGAACATTTTCAACCACTCGCCAAACATTTCAGCACCCAATTCAGGAATGAAAAATGAGCTCTCGACTCAAAGAAATGAAAAATAAATAAATAATAAATACGGAAACAATTCAGTCAAAATTGAGCTCTTAAAACGTTTTGAAAAAGATAAGCACATAGACAAATTAATTCAAGTCAAGAAATATCGGTCGAAACTAAGAAATAAAAGTTGAAAATAGGGTCAATGGTAGGTATGGCGTATTGTGAAAAAAATCACTGGAAACAACAATTATCAGTTTTGTAAAATTCCAGATGAAGGTAAATTTGCCTCATGTTCAATTCCAGTGATGTATGGAAACAAAGATATTCATCATAAATGTCATATTGCAAGAGAAGATGAATATCACAGACATACATGTATGTCGCTTACGCTGTCCTCGCTGAAATTGTCGACTGACAAGGAAATCGAAAGACATTGTTAGTCCTCATACCTAAATTTTTTTTATTTATGTCAATTACCGTTTGTAGTACATATGGCAATGATATAATCGACGAAATTCTATTATCATTTAATGTTAGTCAAAACTTATTTTACTTCTCGTTTTTTCTCGCAGAGGCACAGCTGTCGACCGAGAGTTGTTGCCGACCTGATCCCACTCGTTACCAGATATTTTGCTTCAATACCTGTTCGAAAAACAACTCGTTAACCGAAAAACTCGTGCATGAAGTAGCTTCCTAACTGAGAGTTACCTGTAGTCAGAACGATCTTCTTATGCAGAGCTGTATGGAATCCTAATGGTTACCGTGCTCTTCCTATTACTATTTCAAATCAGATATCACCCGGATAGACTATTCGCAAATAACAGCTCAAGTGCATTTGTAAGTGACAGCTCAAGTTTTGCAGGGCTTATAATCATATCATTCAGTTGCCCATGGCTCACCAACTAGCAATCAAACAGCGTCGAAAAATTTTCACCTAGTTAGATGTTTTTCAGTCTCAGTCTAGCAAAAGTGATTTTAAGAACCATGATAATTGACACTCAATTTTTTGTCTGCAAAATTCACGCTATCCATGATCAATTGCTATTCTTGATCAGACATGCAGTAAAAAGCCTGCTGCTAAAATCTCCACTGATAAAAGCACCGAACTCCTGAAGCAGGCGTTTCCCCTAAACCAAGGAAAGTCTATCCAAAGGACTACACTGAAACTCATAAACTAGAAAAGGTCGATTACGCGTATGCTTTCGATTGTGATAAAGCTCTAATGTACAAGTGATGACTTCAGGCTTTTAACACACTTCAAGGGAAAGATTTTAATGTTTTTTGGAGAGGTTTCAATCACTCTTTCACTCTATTCAACTCAATCCGCAGTATTTAGAATACTACTGGTTTATTTGTGTTGCTTAGTCCATTTTTCTTATTGGGTTGACTAAACCCAATTGTCGACTGTGAAACATATGAAGCCCAGCAGAAACTTTTAGGCGTAAACGAGACTCTCCGAAACCATCGGATTGGTGTCTCAATATAGAAATTGACTCTGGGTTTATTTGACTTTATGTATTCGGCTTCACTGCATCTGACAATACATTTACTTGTACAAGCAAATCTGATTAGAATGTGTCACACGATTTTCCTATTCTACAACTTAAAAGAAAAGGGGCCTTGATAGTGTATTTTTTCAGCAACACGAGCTCCTGAACACTTTACGAGGTTACTGAAGAATTTCCAGAACATATAGTTCTCTGACTTAAGGATAGGTAGAAATGAACTACTCGAATGAGATATGCGCTTTCCCGACCTCATACATTACCTTTTTATTTGTATGAGGCTATATCTAACCGTAGGTGTACGCCACTAAGATGTGCGACCTGTCACAGTTTGGTGGAAAAATTCACCCGGTGTGCAGTGAGTTCAGTTAGAGATATAAAACGTTGCAGAAGCCTATCACCAAAGGCGGCTAAATGTTGTCGAAAATAGAGGTACTCATAGAATAGCTCAAGAAAAACTGAAGAAATTGCTTTGTTCAAGCTAAAACCTCTGGTACTGGAAAAATTATTATTAATTTATTAAAAAGATATATTATAGTTACTGTTTGAATGACCTCTACATAGAAATCAAAATGGCATTTGTTTTATCAGAACAAAATAAATAGTGGTTAAAGTCATAGCTCAAAATTTGTCCTAAATTCTTTGAGATATCAATTGATTCATAAACTTCATTTAAAATGATTATTTGAAATGTAGGAATTCAAATTTGTTTTCACACACTGATAAACTTTACTCAAAAAACAGTTAGGAATACCTGATGAATTCAAAGTGCCCCCACTTTTTGTGGACGAACTAATAAAAGGGAGTCTGTGAATATCTGCAAAAAGTTATTGTCGAAGACAGCTTTGACTTCTCTATATCTAACAATTTATTATATCATAATCAGAAAAACTTCAATCTTTTCCTATCGTAAATGTTCGAACAGCACTAGAAAACAGTCGTAAATTGGGAAGTCTCTGTAACTCGGGTGCCACATAAACTCAAAAGAGCAGTTTTGGCCGTCAGAAGAATAAATGTCGTCATCTTTTGTCACTGAAACTGGTGTCGGGGCTGGAAACTGCACGGACACATTTAGCATATACTCAAAAAATTTTTATCAGTATATGAAATTAAATAAAAGTTTAAACATCAAAAGGGTTTTATACTGCAGTAATGAATAGTAACAGAATTCCTATGATGAAAGAAATTATGGTCATATGAACGATCCTAGTAGCCCACTTATGAATTTGTATTGAAGTCTGATGCAAACATTCACCAATCACTTACCGTCTTCAGAGTAGAAAAGCAGTTAAAAGCGGAGAATAAATTGAAACATCAAGAATCTCTTGATATACTTTCAACAGCATCCACTAACGTCGACCTCCTGCACTTCAACAGAGGAACGGGGAAGGGTCAATGAAAAAAGACTTCATTTACGGCATTCTTCCAGATTACCTACCGCCCGGGAAGAAAGAACGAAAAGAACTTTATTTTCAATCGAGTATGCAGTATAGATACATTAGATTTTCCATTTGCAGTGCAAATATTCTTGAAAAAATGATGATGATGCAAGCAGCAATTTTATCCTCTGTGCTGCAACTTGAAGTAGAGGCTTGTACAGGCACTTCGATGAGTTCAATGAAGTTCAAGTCTTACTCCAGACATCCAACGTTGCAGCATGCTGGACGTGTTTCTTGTTTGTTGAAGATCATGCACAAACGGAATAAGGTGGCTACGGAAATTGAACCCACGTCTTCCCACATTGCAGTCGCGGATGCACACCACTTCACCAATACAATTTGAAATTCATACATTTTTGGTTTAATTCTTGAACTAAGATAATTGTTGCCCTGAAAAGATGTAATTTTGGATGCGCAATATATAAGTAGGGCAAACGTTAGCTAGTGCATATCATTTTCCATTATTTCCTACATGAGTCATATCAGTATTTTATCTGTAAAGATAGGGAATAAACAAAAAATGAAACCCCACTATAACTTCTGTGCCATACTGTACAATGTCCTCCACAAATAACAATGTGAAGACGGAACGTCAATGTGTATGCATAGGAGAATGACGAGTGTCTGTCTTGGTAACAGCATCCCTAGCAGAAGAAACAAAAAATTATTTGTGTGATAATATCAGTGGCGTAGCTGATGAGAACTGCACGCTAACTCGAACACCATCATTCACATTAACTTCTCTAAAAAGATTATTATTTTCCCCCACTTGAGTTCCATTTTTATTTTCTTCCAAAATATTATCACTAAAATTTCCCTGGAATTGACTACTACAACTCAGAATAAGTAATTATGTAGATTTTGCATTACGAGCACTCTTAGCCCTAATAATCTTTGAATTCGTTCCGTTGAATTAGTAATAAACGCTAATTAACGTTGCCAACGTCTAGTGAGACATACTCAGGCACAAGTTCACAAATTACTACTAACAGTGGATTTCGAGCTAGATAAATAAAATCGACTGCATGAAAGTAAAAATTTTCATATGTACCTTTTTGTGGTACGCTAATCGATAAGAACGCTAAATTTTCATATTTCAAAGTTACAGGGCAGAAGCAAGGCAGAACAAGGCAGAAGCTGGTCGTGTAGTAAAATGAGTGCTCTAATATAAACGGAAATCTTTTTGAAAAGTAAATTAATGTTCGCATTTTCCCTTAAAACTGAAGGTACAAGATAATTTCTCTTGTTTTATGTACATAAAAACTATTCCTAAAAAACTTGTCGTAGACAATTTAAAACTTGATAAGACACCAAACCTTCATTACTTGAATGCACTCAAAATTGTTCCCTATTATAATCTGTGAGGCTGCCTGATGTAGCTTTTGATTGACTTACTTGACAAGGCGCAGACGATCAAGTGAGTCGGATCAGCAGATCACGTGGGTCGAGATTTATTCAACACGAATTTCAGAAAAAGAATTTAAAAATTAGTTCTACAGTCAAGTAAATAGTAATTATTGTTGAAGTAAACATAGATCTCCATAAGAGAATAAATTTGATTTTTTGCAATGAAATTATTGTTTAATGCCAAACCAAGAATTAGTAAAACCATACATTTTTTCTTTGTTGCACTGTGTTTAACTCTATTACACTTCTCTCATAGTACTTCTGGCACCTATCGATCACCTTCAAAGAAAAATATTGGCGAATGAACGTGGCTGTACAGTACATACAGGACTGCAGCAAAGACAAATCTTTTGTAAAAGGAAATCAATATTGAAATACGAGAGACGCCAAATATGCGGGGAAATAGTAATTTCATAAAATTAAAAACATAGAATTAAAAATTCTGTTCATAAAAAGACAAGCAAGTCTAATGCCTGCCACGGAATCCTTTCCAAGCATTACGTTCTTTAACGTTAAGAAAATATTTTTCTGGCCTCCAAAACCAGAGAAAATTGCAAGCAGTCTGTGGCTGAATGGCTCGCTTTCCGAATTGGGCTCTGGACTTACGGCTTCTGAGCCTGCCATGGTAATAGGTCCTTCTCTCTTAAGAGCCTTTCAGTTGGAATTTTGTGGAAATTATTTGCAATGGTCAACACATAAAAGACACCAATAAAATGGAATTTCGTTCCAGGCAGCGAAAGCCTTGATTAGTTGAAGACTTGATGAAAAATGCCCTATCGCATGAGTTATTTTTCATGTTCTGTTAAATATCAGTATTGAAGTTGAAAGAATATTTTAGGTATGTGCAAACATTTTTTGGGTCATGGTGTACTCATAAATATATGAATGAAAAATCCTTTTAAACACGTAAAAAGAAACCTGTACACGCATATTCATCAATTATAAATATTTTTTCGTATTATAATGTTTTACCCGTTATATGTTATTTGTTTTAGATAGTATAAAATGTACCTTATTCATTTTGCCAAAACCTGCCGTTTAAACACGGTTTTCCTTCGATGATAACAAAATAAATTGCATTTCATGTACAAGTTTTCTCGCTCATATAACACAATGGAGGAAATTAGGGACACGTGTTCTCCACACTTAATCAAATCTGTCGTTGGCTAACTGGGCTAACGAGAGCAGTTTCGAACATGATTTCAATTAATGACTGTAGTTTAGAATGCCTGCTGTGTAGAATTGAGAGAAATTCTCCACAAAATAACTGTGAACACCGGCATGAAAAAATCATTTCGGCTGAAGAAGACTTCAAATAACTGAATTAGCACCCTACTGCATCAGCAGCCAAAACTATGCTAACTTTTTTCACAATTTCTCATAGCAGATTAATACTCACCTTTACAGTGTGACGACCACCAGGGAATTTTGTATACGATAGTGAACAAAATCTGGACCTTGAATCAAGCATCACATTTTTCAAACAAAATGATAGAGTAATAGTTCATCTTGCTAATTTCACACTCTCAATAACCAAACTAGTTATAATCCATTGGTACATCTATCAGGAAGCGGTTCTATAAGCCATTTGAAAGCTTCTTGAGTCATTCCTGAACGCTAAATATTCTTGCGGCTAAAGTCTATTATTGTAAGATCCTACTGATGTCAGATCGACAGAAAATGTTAAAATTCGAATATATTCAATAGATTTACATGAAAGTGGGACAAAAAAGGAACGAGAATACAGATAAACTGAAAAAAATTATGACAAGAAGCATGGAACTTTAAAAGCATGTTGAAAATGAGAAGTTATTGTTCGTAGAAAAAGGATGAAGTAATGTCTTATTATAAGATATATTTTGCTAAAGACATTGTAGTTTCTCTTACAGCTGATACTGAAAATGAACATTTCAGTATCAGAACATTTCTGCCCTCGACCCTGCATATTACATAGGCAAACCAGAAATATTTTTGTAATGTTTTCTTAACTTCATTAGTGAAATCTTGGTGTAAGCGAAACGAATATGACAAACAAAAGTATTTATTAGCTCTAGTTTCTGAGACATACAATTGATGGAAACATTTTATTTCAGCGAAATAAAAAACAATACATTTTAATTACATATGCCAACAACATTAAAAGTGCATTTTGAATTTCTTTAAAAACAGTTACATTCAAAGAGTTCTACACTGATGTATAAATACCTAATGGGTGGTTCGGTAAGAAGAAAATTACATAGTAGCTTCATGGGATCGTTTTCTTTTGGGTTGCCTCTTGTAAATGGATTTTGGAGCATCACTACACACAGACGAGTAGTGATCTACTAGCATAAGATCATTACTACGGCCCTGATATTTTTATTCCATTACAGAAGTATCCTGATACAATCTTTCTCCACATTCACCACCGACAGCTCCGCAACTATAAAGGAAAAAGTCTGGGTGGAAGTGAAGGAAATTGATTTTAAGAGACATGTTACATCTGAGTTGACGGCATTTTTCTAGAACTACTGTCTGTCACCAACTGAATGTAATTGCCATTTCTTTGGTTGCCTAAGAATCCATGTATAACTCCCGGCAAAGCTTCCCAAACTTCCTTTTCTTTCCCTTTGAAATCTCGGTCAAACGCAGGATGTTGTCGAATTTGTGACCCAACAACAATAACTTCCGCAACTTTTGCTTCACTCAGTCTAAGAAGTATATTTTTAACTACATACAAAGATGTCCTTCCTGATTCATACCTTTGACAAAATTTTGGATCAGACCCAGCTACATTTGAAGGGGTGGAAGAAGAACATCTTTTGGGTCCAAGAGAGGCTCAGTAACGACATTTTTCTAGCTGGAGTCAAGATTTCTACTTGACTCCATTCTGGAGTCTGGAGTCTGCTGGAATATAATGTTCTTTCCCGTCCTTACTGTCCCATATACATGGAAAGCAGCAATGCTATACTTAGTATACCCTTGTTGTGTTCCTAAGAGTACAGCGATGACTTTGATAACCACGCAGATTTCTTACTTGTGTTCAGTGCTTGAGTCGAGGAGGGCTGTCAAGTATGCAAAAGCCTCCTTCAGTTAAACTGCAAGACCGATATAAATAGACGGAAGACGGTTATCGTTATGAAGTAATACAGCTTTTAAATTAAGTAGGATTAGACTCTTAATATTAACCTCCATTCAGTGGAATCATGGTTTCAATTAAAACATTTCATCAAGGCATTAACGTCGCAGTAAACAACTAGATTGTTTTACTTCACAGAAATAGAAGCACATCACTCTGACGTTCTCTGCACTGCGAGACCATGACATCGCATTGGAAAAGATTCTATTCCAGTAATCCCAACACTAGAAGTTAGGTCTTCTTCTTTAACAAGCCAAGGTCTCGAATGAGATCCCTTAGTTCTGCTTGGCTAAGTCAGTGCAGTGTATCATCTATTTCTTCAAAATCTGTGTCATGGAATGTGGAAGGCTTATCGGGTTCTTTTTCTTCCACGCTGTCTTCATTTTTTACTTCAAGCTCATAATATTGAAGTGGAGTAGAATCTAGTAAACTATCTAAATGTGAAATAGGTCAAATAGCAAATGGAAGATTCTGGTACTGAACTATTCCTCTTTCCTTCATTCACACTTCTACCTTTATAGGCGGAGTCAAGCAGAAGTAATAATCATCTGTACGACTTGTAGGCTCCCATCAAACTACGGGCACAATAAAAGCCATATACCGTATTTTTTTCATTTTTATACCATTTGTATAGTATAACTGAACAAGACTTGAAACATATATGTTAAGTCCATGACTTATGCTGATCCCCTACCTTCGTAGCAAAAAATTACCGATAAGCAGTCGGTACAAGATGCGTCAGATTACGTATTTAGG
>VCRD01001787.1:54005-115019 GCA_006783055.1 Trinorchestia longiramus
TATATATATATATATATACATATATATATATTGTATTTATATATATTTATATTTATATATTGTACATATATTTAATGAAAAACATAGGCAATACGAAATTACTACAACAGTTTATATGGTTATAATTTACGAAAATCTAGAAGTTTTCAGTTATATCACCTGAGAGGTGTGACAACGCGTAAAAACAAAGTTCCCCATACTAAAAACATGGGCTTTAATAAATGACGTCAGTATATCTTCAAAGTTAGCTCTGATTGGTCATTTTTACGAGGATTTTTGAATACAGCATGTGCAAATACTTAACAAAGAGCTAACTTTGTACACGAAACAATCTCATTGTTGGGCTGTAAACAACCGAACACAGACTAAAGAAGCTGCTTATCAAACACATATTCTACTGCACAGTAATTTTCTAGACACAGTATTTAATTTGTCGCATGACGTGTGGAAAAAAGTGAGGAAAATATCAATAAAATATTCTGAACGTTCAAAAAGACACAAGTATAAAATGGACTGTTCGAAAAAATAGAAGTTGCACGAGAAGCAATCGCGTGACCTAATCTGAGTTCGTGAATGTTGTAATAGAGAAGAATAATCTTAGGATGTTTGGGAATCAGTTGAACGCACGTGACATGTTAAAGTGGTACTAGCAATTTTATTTAAAAAGCAACTTACATAGGGGAATAGCATGGTCGCCTCATGGAAATTAATGTGTATGTCTATTTGAGGCAGAGATTGATACACAATAAAGTCTAATCGGAAGACAAATAGGTGAATAGCATGATAAGTGACATCGTAAAATTCATTTATAATTTAAAATTGAAGAAAATACTAAGAACATTCAAGTAAAATACATCTTCACAGGACTTTTATCTGATATATCCAGTTATATTATCACTGTGCTAACATTTTTCAATATTTTCTTCCCTTTGAATTCGTAGTGAACTGGCGTTTTAAGCCGAAATCGGTTTAGCCGAAATTCATTACGTAATATCGTTTAGAGCATACTCTGTAAAACAAACTCTAATTGGCACAAAAGTTTAGAGGAGGGTCAACTTGAACGGCCGAGGGTAGATACAGGTGATGTTAAAACACAACGATAGATCATTTGTCCTTGCGAGTCGTTAGCAAGAGACTTAAAAGTGCGCTAGAAAGAAACCTCCACGAACCAGCAGTCAAATGTACTCGTAAAAGTACGGATGAGTTTTTTGGGTTTTATTGATCCCGCGGTGAGTCGAGGAAGGACGTCTCATTAAAGTAGTATTTTTTCCTGAGCCCTTAATGTAGAATGGTGTGCATCGTAAAGTACATTTAAGAAACTTTATTGCGTTCGTAAATTTTACAGCTTGAATGTAACGTTGATTAAATTCATCAGCTAGTGTAGGCACATTATTTGTGTTATAATGAAGTGTTTTTTTATTCGGAGTTTTTTTAATTATGCGTACCTTGTCCCAGCGTTGCAGGCCCGAGAAGAAACAAGTGTAATTCTAAAAGTCTCAGTTGCAGGAAAAAAACAAACGTATCTTTGTGTAGACTATAAAACTGTTTTATTTCGACTATAAACGTCTAGTTTTTGAAGACTATTAATTTGAGATGGTCAACTTTAAGACTTCATCTTAGAGAGTGATTCAGGTCTGATAGCATTCATTTATTCAGCTCTGAATTAGGTATATGAATAAATAACCATTATTTCCTCTTTTTGAGTGGTGTAGTTGTTTTTCCTATCGACTAATACTTTTTAAGTTACGTCAATATTTTTTTCGGATCCCGTAGCGCTGGGACGCCCTGTACATCACGTGGGACTGACAAGATAATGTACTATAATGTGTCCTGGCGAATTAAGAGTTATGAGAAACTTTAAAGTAGATAATATTATCATTGTATATGGCCATTGTTTATAATATTGTAGTTCCTTCGAGAAATTCGGTGTAGACTACTTTCTACGCTCAATAGTGTAAATATGGCCATAGTAGGTGAAACAAGATGCAGGATAACTTCTTTTTTCAAATAGCTTTACTTTGAAAAAAAGAAGTTATTTTGCCGCACTCTGTACAGGGATAATATGATTTAGAATCTTCTCAAGAGCTAAAACTACATCCGTCACTTCCAGTGTGTGTTCAGTCGAGTCATCTCAATGTTCCGGAGCTGAGAGAAGACTTGTGATTATTTAAAGCCCAACAATGTCTCATGGTGTTCCGTGACGGCACGGTTGTGAGTCATACTCTATCGTCTTATTTTCTGCTGTTTTGGTTCGTGAAGCCAACCCCAATGCAGTGGACGTGAATAAGATCCAGGGTGGCTCTAGTTTCCTCAGACCTGACTCCAGGCTTGCCGAGTTGTGGTCAGCGACCTTCTTTGCGTTAACTAACATGTGCGGTCATGAACAAACACGCAAGCCTTTCTTTCGATCTTGAAATAATCAAGTTCTTGTACTGCTTCTGCATGTTACGTTAAGGTTTGAATGCATCGAATGAAGTAATCTTATCCCTCTGAAGAAAATACATTAGTTGTTGGTGTTCAACTTTCGCCGGGTGAGGTGTGAGTTTTGGAGAGGGCAGACATGAAGCAGGCACATTGAAGATACTGTGTGGCGCCTGTTCTCCTTATTGTAATTACCCCGATAATTCGCAACCCCTCACTTGTTCGGCATTTTTAATACATATAATTAGCAATAAACTTTGTAAACAAACAGTATCTACTTAGAAATGCAGCAATGTGACTCGAAACAAAGAACAGTCTCCGATTCAAACCGAGCGACAAACTACGACAATGTTCGCACTATGACAGATGGAGGATAAATGAACTCAGTGAACTGGCCTCCGCTACAGCAGTCAGCTACATGGCGGTGCACGTCCTGTTTATAGTAGTCCTTGCTACTGCCCAATACTGACAATTTGCAGATCATAGTTTCAAATGGTTTAATACAAATCAAAGGAACGTAATACTGATTCAAACCATTACGAGAAATTTTGATTGTTGAATTCAATATACAGTTTAAGCTTAGTTAACGAGTATGATAAATTCACAGACTTAGCTCGTAAGCCTAAATATTCTTAAACAATGCGTATAATATAATTGAAATTATTGTAAAAAATATTGATAGCAAAATTATTTATTTAAAACGAAACATTTGTTTGGCTTTACTTTATTTCTAACCAGTATGTTTGAAAAAGCATACATTTATAATGATAGACAGACAAAAGAGAATAAATAATAGTAAAAATATGATTGTGAACCCTGTAATGTCACTTATGCTGTGGTCGTTGAATATGTTATCGCTCAATTGGGAAATTCATAATTGACAATTCTATTCCTTATTCATTGAGTTTTTATTAACGTATATTAAAATTTATGTTGTAAATTATGATTGTGTCGTGATCAACATTCTTGTACCGCTTTATTCAAGTACTACACAGTTTATTTTACTTTTCACTTCCTATTGTCTTTCGTAGAAGTTCTGCTGGCGATCCGAAGATTTTGCCAATAGAAGTGGGTAATCGTCCTCGTTAATACAGATTTTGCTAGTTAACAGGGCAAAAAATTTGCTCGTAAAATGAGTCGTTCGCGCGTAAATACTAGTAAACAGAGCAGTTCGATATCCGAGAGCTCGCTGAGAGTCCGCTGATAACCAAGTAAAGTTCAGAGCAGATCTTGACAAGCGTTTGATTTAGTTTATTCCTCGACATAACATTTCCTGTCGTTCTTGTTCAAGATCACAAAGAGAACCAACCTTACGCATTCTACTCATTGGTTTGTCGTGTTATTCAGCTCCCTTTGCATGCAAAGTTTAGTTCACATTTTGAAGTACTCAGACTTGTGTAAAATGAAATGCGTTCAATTTGGTTATATCCTAATTTGTGGCTAAATGCATTACCTGAGACACGATACTGGATCATTGGTGAGCGATATCCATAAATGAAACCTGTCTCTGACAAAAGAAAATAATTCCTATACGAATCTTTAAAAACAGCCAGAAACAAACTTGATTTTTTGGAGGCATCCTATATGTGCACAAAATGATTTCCATTTTCAAACAATGCAAAGAAAAAGTGAGAGGTAAAAATATTATTTCTAATTTAACTATAGTAAGTAAAATAATTTCTGCTTTGAGTCACTCGCAGTTTCTAGGCATGTGAAAACCAAAAGATTTTCATCTGTAAGAATCCTAATAATTACATCCTTAAGTGCAAAAAAAGTTCTTAAAGCAGCATTTGATTGCTCAAAATATCTTCAGATTTGTGTTGCTCTCAGTTATTAGACTGGAAAAATCCAAAAGTACTATAAACATAAAATACTAATTTGTACCTCCTAACGTCCGAAAAATTTCCATATCAGACCACGGTATTGCCCAGTATTTTGATTTTAAATGTTCTAAAAATTTTATAAATTGAAGAGAATAACAACTGAAAGACCTCCGTTACCTTTACCTTATTGGTGATTATTGCAATTCTAAGTAGTAGCAGTACAATTTTGATAATCAGTAGGAGCGATATCAAGTGAATAGGGTGAAAGAGACAAACTTTTACAGTTCTGACGATGCAATATTTGGACAGATTATTAAGAAATGTTAGGTTATGCGGTGTCTTAGGGTAAAATTGAGCAATTCCCACTCATTCCATGAATTTCTCTCCAATTCAAAGTTGATGTTTTTGCTGTCCAGTGAGGCTAAAATAAATGATGAATGACCTTCTGATAGACAAACTTAGAGAAACTATTAACGTCTTAGGATACAGAGAATTCAGTCATATCGAATGTTATCATTTCAATTGGATCTACAGGGTGTCCATAAAGTCTCTTATCAAAGTCTCTCATAAAGTCTCAACAACAACTCTTTCACAAACAGAATTCCTACGACTAAAAAATGCAAAATGAGATTAAAAACTTTAATAAACACTAAATACAATAAAACCAATCTGAATGAAATATCTTATCCATTGTATTTGTAACAAATTTTTGAAATGTTAAAGAGACTTAATGGACACCCGGCATATTAGAAATAAAAATATATGAAAAATATTATCTGGAAAGAAAAAAGTCATGATGGAATAAGTTTTTTATATATTAAGAATTTACGTAATTCGGAGCACTAAGGGATTAATAACCACCACAACAAATTCTTAATTTTTTATCTGGCAATCCGATCCTGGCCCTTACAAACTATCAAAGACACTGGGCACCTTGGTAAGAACTCTTGGTTTTTGACATTAGACACTAATTCTGCAATTAAAATTTTAGGAATAATATCGGTATAGTTTTCATCAACTCAATTCTTAAACGTCTTCTCTGTGTTGGTAAATGAAACATGTTTATTGGAAATTTATAAGGAAAAAATTTGAGATGGACATGTGATGATTTCGGAAACTTTATCTTTAAGTTCTTGTTATTTCAACTCCCGTTCCTCGATTGTTTCGGTATGCTTCAATGACAAACTGTGACGCTTCATGTTGCACTAAAAGAAAATTTCTTCTGCTGCTCTAAGATTCGATGACAATTTTTACTTGACTTGCGTCTTTTATGTCAGGCCATTCTGAGGCCTAACGGCCAACAGCCGTTGTAGAACATTCCGCTTAATCTTAATAACCTTTAATGAGAAGAACATGAGGTCATTTCGTTCCAAGTCACGATATCAAAGCTCACTGTTGTGTGGAATTTCCTTTCTATAGTTTTTGTGAACCATCTATTAAAAATCTTTAAAAAATAAATATTTCGTAATTGTCTCTTTCTAGTCGTTCGCTTCTCGCAGATATCATTCGCGTACATCAATTGTTACTTGCAATGTGCATTCATCACTTCCAACTGTTAAAAAGCATTTTTCAGTTGGTGAAGTCATTTAAATTTAGATATATTGTACATTTTAATTTCAATTTCAATCTAATTACAATTTCAATTTCATGTTTCAACTTTTCGCCATCATTTTTTTTCGGTTGTTCTTTGATGTGAAACATCCAATTTTATTGAACGCAACAATGTTAATTCTAAACTGTGCCCAAAGGAAATATTCGTTTATCACCTACAATACGTAGAATACCTACCACGTCACAATTTACAGGAGCGTCACCACTGATTAATCTTCTCTGTATTTAATTTTTAATTTTGGTGTTATCATGCATCTTTTGTGTCTGCTTTTAGTACATGGCTTTGAAATAACAAAATGATATGACAAATTGTAACTTTCTATCACAGTAAATCCACTCTGACAATCGATATTTCTTTCTTTTAAATCCACGATACGTTTAAATTCCCTCTGCATGTATGAACTGTTCGTGATACGTTACTTTTGATATTATTAATCCCATAAAATTCTCCCAAATATTTCATCCTTTTTCGCTTATTTAATCACGAAATTTAGACCTAATTTCTGTTTTAGGTTTCACTTTGTAGTGTAATCATAAAATTTATGAGTCATTGTTACTACATGGGTTGTTACAATAAGTAAATGTGAAACTTCAAAACTTAGGTGTACTAGATATCTTTGTAAATCGAGATATAAATCATCGTTAATTTGTGCCATGCTCTAGCTTTTTGCTCTCATTTTTCAATTTTTCTCTGATTCGTAAGATCCAATTTTACTAGACACAACGAAGTCGTCTGTTATCTGGAATAATGAAATCACATGAATTGTTCGTATCGACACCAACCGGTCGACCATTAAATTAAAAATTCCAACTTAGAATTTCACTCAGACTCGTATTTTCAAATTCAAGAGCTTTAGCCTTACTAGGTACGATGATCTCAAACTGTAACATTGCACTATACGTAAATTTTCCGAAGTTACGCTTTGTTGCAGTTCAAGACGTGACTTGTTATTTATAATTTTAGGTCATGCCTATAGAGAATAATCGTTTGCACTCCTGTACTCACCTACTATGGTTATATTACGATTAACAACAACGATATCCCCACAGTCGTAAAATGTTAGTTTTTAGATTTGAAAACCGGGTTCCTTGTACTGTGGATTTATACTGTACTCTGTGATATATCGGAATAAAGTTGATTTTTTATTAGTTATTTTATTTGGTGTGACCGCATCAATGACCTCTGGCAAGCGGCGATCAGGTGAGTAAAGCGGGTATCGGCGATTTCTAATACTGAATGAATGTCTGCACACTCCTACTTGGTGAATGAGGTCTTTTTCTCCCTTCCTAGAGAATATTTAATATTAATAATTACGGTGGCTTTTTATAAATGTATTTGGGAGCTAGAATGCAGCACCTCAGGATTGACTGCTCCCGAAACTATACGTATGTAGTATATGTACAAGGTGTCTCAGAAAAATGAATACCTCACTTTTAAATATCTACAACTTGCTCGACCAACGAGTGAAATTGGGGAATCATGAGTCCCTCTACATGTCCTGATATTACTCCATGCAATTTAATCACCTACATTCATTTGAAAGCTCAAGTTTTCGTTCCTCACCAAAGCACATAGAAGAATTACAGGAGAGAATTGAACTTGAGCACATGCATTTGCAGAATGATCGACCTATGGTAGTAGAGCAGTTTAGAAAATGATATTGAAACTGCACGAGAATATGCAGAAAGTGGGTCATAAGATGGAGTAAATGCTTGTTCAAAATAAACGCGACATGTATAATTTTTTATAACCAAGTTTTGTTTCATTATTTTCTGCATTTAGAAAGGCTAAGTGAACTAAATATCCAACAATTTATTTATAATGACAAGTGTAGTATACATTTTTAAACCTTTGGCTTGGGCTCTTGGTGTACCGGGTGTGCCGAAAAAAAACTGAATACACCTTTAATTAAAAATCTTGATTGTTTGGCAACTCCTTTCCTGCCTCACCGAATATCATCTGAAAGCTTGTTACTTTAAACTTGAAGATAAAGTTTTGTTATTGTTGTGTACTGTAAAATGGCTTCCCAGCGAGTTAAAAGAGTGGAGATGTCTAAACTTCTTCGCACGAGAATCAAAGTAAGTGAGGCCGCAAATCTGGTCGGGGTGTCCCGTACAACCGTCTACGCTAGAAGTTCCCAAGCTGTGGGTAAATTGCCCAATAGTGGGTAACGAAAATTATGCAGCCATTAATGACTTGAAAACTTCTTTTGTTCAACAGTTATTAAGAGTGTAGAGTAGGCTACTTATCTTCCTGCATTTGTTACACTCGATGTGAGTTATGTGAGGGTGGTTTTAAATGAGTACTACAAGGAATTCTAGAACTTTAACAATATAATATATGTTAATTAGGTTAGATTTAGAATAAATTACAGTTAGAATAATAGTTTAAGTTAGAGAATGGTTGTTTTAAATAGCACAAAAATATAAAAATTAATTTTTTTCTATTTTGATAATAATCCCCGTTTAAGTACACTCCCCCGTCACGTTCTATCACATAAATTCATATGGAATCGAATGTTCTGGAGATAACCCATTTTATACGACTTTCTTCATTTAATTTAAAAAGCAGTTTTTATCAGAGTTAGTTATCCTGAACAAGCAACAAGTTTCAAGAAGGCCCAAAAATTCAGATGTCTAGATTATATTTCCCACTTCCCTACTCGTTCAGTTGTCAATATTTTCCTTCATTCATGTGATTTGTTGCTTGATCCATTTCAATTCTGTCACGCAGTGCGTTTGATTTCCAAATTATTGAATGATTGTTTTTTGTTAACTTCTGTTGTAATACTTAAAGTTACGTATGATAAAACGGCTACTTTCTAACGCATTTTTCCCGAGTCCTCCCAAAGAACACCTTACCTTTTACGTTCTGCACATTCACACAGTGAGGGCAAGACTGCCATTCTTTCCTTTTCTCGAACCAGAATCCTGACGAATATTACCGCTGTAATCCTCCATTTTTACCTTTATCAAACTGCGATCAAGCGTTTGTCACAGTCATTGCTCCCTTCAGTTTTTCGGTTTCAAAGTGTCGTTCAGTTTCCATATAACCTCTTCGGAGTAAGTTGACTCCAGTATATGTACTCTCCTAACATTATAATCCATACCCATTCTGTGCGAATTTTTATGGTCTTCGGACACCCCTATGAAGCCCTGTGTAAACTATAACCATTGTTTCTAGCAACGGTCTGAATTTTATTCGACCATGACTAACATGTCCTCATTTTTCCAGCAAGATAGTTTCTGAAGCACGTCGTATGTCTTGTTTGTATAAGCACTCCATGACAGGAGCTTTCGCCTTCTCGTCAGACACCCCTGGTCTTACAGACGGACGCCCCATGTTTTTTAGGCGATCGGATGCAAACAATACCTTTTGTTGTCCACGAAGGCCATAAAGTTTTCTGAATGTTTCTATATTTCTTTGGAAATTTCGGTTGCTTAGCTAAAGATTTTCATTACCGTGAAAATATAGAGGCTCTCATGATATACTATTGAAATTTCCTTGTCGTAACAAAATTATCTCGCTTGTATGGCTCATAATTCATCTAGCTTGTTGTGTTGTATGATCTACAAATGATGATATTAAACCAATAATCTGTAACAAAAAATTCAATTTTCATATTTTAATAAAACATCGGTGGCAGGAGCTTTCTTGCACTCGATTTCAGAGTAGAGGTTTGATTAAGTGCCCAGAACCTGTTGATTTTTTTGTGGCTGGTGCAAAACAAACAGTTTTTCAGCTGACTAGATTACAAGCCGGAACCAGTCGTCCTCAAATTTAAGCCAAAAATTGCAGCCCGCCAGCCTGGGTTCTTTGTTTGCCGGACTGAGAATTTGCACCATGTGCGGCTTTTGGACCCTTCACTCGCGATTTTTTTTTAAATTAGCCTGATGGTTCCATAGCTTGAGCGCAATATGTTTGCAGTGTGCCTAATGCAGTATTTTGAATTTTTTCAAGAAATTTATTTACATATGTAATGGTATGTAATGCCACAAACTTCTTGCCAGTGGGGACCAGAGGTTGAACTGAAGCTGTTTGGTTGAATCTTTTCACAATTTCATAAATGAGAGAATAATCGGTACCTGATGTGGAAGGCCTTCTACCGGGGGACCACGATCGGACGCCGAAAAACTGCGGATACTTAACATGTGGAAGAGCAAGGGCCACGAGTGTTAAGCGACTTAGTTAAATATTAGGCGACATCAAAGGTTGAGAAACGCTGGCTGAGTTCAACCTACACACTTGAGGCGTCTATATATTGAAGCTCCCTGTGAATGCCTCTATGCCCATCATCAATTAAAAAACCATCTACCGCCTATAATGATATTACGTACGCTATCGTATGCTATTGGAGTGTGTGCTTGTAACTATGTATCGTAGTAAATTTGTTCAGCAAGAGTTTGATGTAGTATTATTCCCCTAAGCAAGTTCTATTGAAAAGGTGGATTGTCTCAATGCCACTACCTCTATAGATTTATTTCTACGATATGTTACTAATCATTGATACTCAAATTTATTTCGTTGATGATTTGAATATATGTCAATCACAATAACTATGACCAGTAAAGTAGATAATGTGTTGTACGCTCAAGCTACTTCGTTATTTACATGCATGTTCAGAATTTGAAATCCCGAAACCTGCTACAGTCGGCTTCAATTTCGTAATTTCATCATACTATGTCTACGCCATCTGCTGGTCATCGGAAATCAAGTAGTATTCTTGGAGGGTACTTATACTTAAGCAAAATGCTTAGAATAATTACTTGTCCAAAGCATTTTAATTATGTCACATGTATTCGCTAAATTGAGTTAGAACTTTCACATCCAGTTATTGGTTATGTCAACTTAATTAATGTTTTGATCATAAACATACAATCTCTAGAATGTCACGTTCCACACCATTGCTTCAAATTCCTAAATGAGTGTGAGAAAGTACTGTACGAGTTTTCTGCTCTGGTCTATTGTTATGGGTTGTTCGTTCTTCAAATGCTCATGCTCATGTTCTATTTTCTCCTGTATTTTTCTAAGTCTTTTGGTGTAGTGACAGAAAGTACGAAAGTGCTGATTGCATACCTACTTCAGAGAAACATAGAACGGTTGTTTATTATCTCTATGACAAAATTCATTTAAACAAATAGTCATTGTAAATTAGTACAAATCAAATTTCCTACCATATTTTAGGGAGAAATGTGTTTCAAAGTTCAAATACAACGAACAAAAATGTTTAAAAACTAGTAACGTGTAATGGTATTTAGGAAGCGATTCTATATTTTGAACGCTAATAATTCGTACTGTCTTTTTGCATTTTAAATTGGAGTTTTTAGTGGTCTGGAAAATCATCCCATGCAAACATCCAACAACGATCGACAAGTATTTTTGAGCTACATTTAAACTATGTTACAGTATTCCTTAAGTTAAAATATTTTGGATATATTTTATCAGGTTAAGTACTTTTTGACCTAGTGTCAATTCATTGGAAAAAATTCCATATATTACCAAAAAGTGGATTTTAAGTTGCAAGCTGCAACTGATGTTCTTGTTAGCCGACAAGTTTTCTAGTGATTCTTCAAACTGTATTATGTTTAAGAGAACTCCTTATGACACTTAAATTATTACTTGCAATAACCATCAAGCATGCTTAAGCTACAGTAGCTCTAGTGACATTTTCGCGTCTTTAAAATATGTTTCTTGGTGAAACATTTCTTCAAGCTCGTTACCAACTGCCACACTCTTCACGAAAGAAAGTCAAAAATTGTCTCTTAAAGCAGATTCTGAGTGTCATATTACGATTTACGTTCTTGAAAGACTTGAAGCTTTCCACCCATCTTTCTCTGTTTTTTTCTGGTTAAGATTAATCTTTTCACCACAAACTTGAAAGCTTTCTTAGCAGCTTTATCCTTCGTGCAAAAAGTTAATTCAAAGTTACTACGTATGAGAAGATTTCAAACTTGAGAACCAATAAAGATTTCCTCTCTTATTTTAGCATCTAGCAGTCATGGAAGTCTTGATGTTAACTACTTTCAGCCCTGACCGAATTTATCCTTAGGTTTTACAGAGTACGAGTATTTCATTGCCTCTAAATTTACCTCTAGTCATTGAAGCAAAAAGTTGTTTTGATTCAATGAGAAGTGGATGTTGATACTTATTTATCTTTGGTTCCATCGATTGCCGAAGTGGCTTGTCTCTCATGATGCAGTGAGAATTTCATACAAGCTTCACTCATATGGAAATCAGTAGTACGATCTGGTATTGCTGCAATAGACCTGTGGTCTATTGAAAATCTTGTTCATATATCTATGTACTTGGTACATCTGCTCTGGAAGCCCATCACATGAGCAACAACCTTTAAGCCACCACTTAGCGGTCATTGAGGTTCAAAATATATTACGTTCTACAGCAAAAGTTTTACATACCCAAAAAGTTCTTCCATTTACTCCACATGGCCCAAATGCGATGATGGTTATCCCATGTGCATAGTCCCATAGAAATGAAATGGTTGTCCATTCACCTAGTATACCATAACTTCACCTTTCTTAATGAGAGCATCATCAGACATCAGCTGCTAGGATAGTCCAGTGTTGAAAATGAGAGCCTAGCAGGGCTGCCTTATTTTTGAAAAGTTACAATTTTCTGACAATGCAATGAAGTTACATTTATGCCTTAAAATATGGTTTAGAGAAGCGGATTTCATTAAAGTATGAGTAACTACAATCCAGGTCTATCATCATCTTGCTCCTCACCACTTTTCCCGGTTTGACTCGAAAGATATGGAAGCTGTTGCATCAAGAACATGCTTACCATCTTTATGTTAAATTGGCGAATAGTTATGGAATTTTTGGACATTCACGAAAACCCTTCTTTTTCTTTAGAAAATCCTTGTGCGCTGAGGTCCCCCCAGAAATTCTTAACTGGGGCTGATTGCGTAAGCCTCGTCATTGACATAGCAAAAATATTCTTCCTTCTATTCAACGATTTGCAAATATTATCTGTAAAATTCTTGAAGAACATGTGTGGATTAAATTTTCATCCTAGTCTCCAATCTCAAAAAAAAATCTTAAGCGATGTACTGACGAGTTACATTAATAGCTTACTAGTTAAATTTGCAACAAGGAACATCGGAACACAAACTAAAATCTATAATTTCACCGAATTCGAAAGTGACTTTGTTATACGTTGTTAAAGAATACCTTTTATTTCCTTCAATCAAAAACAACGAATAAGTTTCAATAAAATGGAGACAAAAAGTACAAGAACTGTGTTGAGGTTTTTAAGCTGTGAAGTGTATTCACGATGGCTGCTCGAAGCTTACATTCATCCAAGTAATAATAAAAACACTATTTGGTCTCTGAATGAGTTGTCAAAGTCATGATTCTCACATTATGTTCACGAGGAAGATAATCTAAAGGGGAATTAGACAAAGAAATCGCCGAACTTCTTTCAGTATTGTTCCGGGAGGGAAAACAATAAAAAGTGTAACGAATTTACTCTATAAGTACACGGAAGTGCTTGAGTAACAAAGCTCAAGTTCAGATTACTTGATGAACTTATACATCTGTCATTTGGAAGCCGTTTACTGTAATAAAGCAGACAGAAAAACAGAGCGTCCCCCCAGAAATGATTAAGTATACAGAAGCCTCTGTATGCAACGTAATTATACCAAAATACATCTTCCCTCACCAAATAAATTGAATGACAATGTCACCAATGAATCAATATCCTCGTATACATTAATTTATATCCAACGTCAGTTTCAACAGCATTTGTTACATAATGAATTACAAATCAATTGTTGTTACTTCTGATTTTCGAATTTGTGTTGAATTTTTTATTCGTATCAGATGAAAAATATGTTTCGATTTTAGATGACATTTCGATTGCAAATCATCATGTATAAATAATACATTTTGTCTCTGAAGTAACTCTTCTTCGAAATTGAAATTAATACATACAATCATTATTTCCACAGGATTATTAGTGTGTATTTTTTGTTTCTTGATGTATTCACGTCTTTTATTAATTTCAGACGTGCTTTTAGTAGACCAAGTATGATGATTTGTAGGAATTTGAGTTACAAATGAAGTATAATTCTTCCAAGTCTCAAAACAAAATGCAGCGTAATTGCACCAGGATTTCTGAAATTATAATGATGCAATGATTCACAAAAACCCATAATAGCGTTAGAAATGTGTGATACGAAATGTTCGTTATCTATTTTTTTGACCTCTGAGAAACAAATATTTGTGAATACATTTTAAATAGTATTTTTTTATCGAAAGAATTATAACAATCAATTTGAATCCTTAAGATTTTGAATATCCTGCTGTCATTTTTCTTATCCTCACTGAGCAGTAGGTGTACTTGAAGATTAGACTTTCACTTGCGAAGTAAAGTGTTTTATATGCAACAAAATAGTCAGGTATTATAGCAGATATATTTTCTAGCATCAAAATGTGTGACTCGGTTACTAGCATAATGATTATGTTACTGATCTGTTAAACCGCAGAACTAACATATTTTTGGGACATTCATAATAAATCGTTTAAAAACCTCGCAATCTGAACGTTTCAGCCCAATGTCGCTAAGCCTGTAAGAATTTAAATGCAGTATTGAATTAGAAATGCTTTAGAACAGTGGTCCTTAACCCCCAGGTCGCGGACGGATATCGGTCTGTGGATCAAATGGGACTGGCCCCACAAAAGACATTTAATTATATCCATTTTATTTACTGTAATGTATTTCTCTCGATATTGTGTGATGTTCCATGGACGAGAGATTAACCATGCCACGGTAAAATTATCAAACGTTGACCGGTACGCGGCTATAAAAAGGTTGATGACCTCTGCTTAAGAATAATAGGCAGTAACCATAAAAAATCAATGAAACAAAATCGCACATAATATTTTTAAATTTGTCCCCAACTGCTGTTCCGAAGGAAATTATTATTTTTTCAAGGCCAAAGTAATGTCAACAAGCACGACATTTCGCCTTGTTTGTAGCATTACTTCTAAGTATCGCACCTAGCAGTATGTAAGTTCCTCTCATCAACCGCTACAGTTTAAATCTGTTGACTTGCAAGATCAAGAGATTTAACAGGGCGTCCCCTCTAGTACTTCACTTTCATACTTGAGCATTAAACAGAATTATTTGTGGTTCCTGTGTGCATACCATCAACAAGTATTAAAATTCTAGCTTTATATAATTTTAATTTGATCACTTCACAAGTTTTTATTATAGTCTTCAAAAAACTTTATGTACCCTTAATTTCACTAAACCATACGATGACAAACTAACTTATTCAGTACCATGAAATTGTTTAATTTTGTTCTGAAGATTATCCCTGACTTCTAAAGTACAATAATCAATAGACTTAAACTTTAGGGCACCAGGAAGCCATTAGACACCGGAACAGCTATCATTAGATTGTAGTATACGGAGATTTTCTTCAGCCTGACGCCAGTTGAATCTCGAAGAGAGAAAAGCACGAAACCACTATCATGGAATAGAGCCTTTCACTCGCATTTCGCTATTTTGCGAATTAAGCTGCCACTGAAATGCGCTGGTTGCGACTCGACTGTTTAAGCAAAAATTCCAATTCCTGAGCAACATTTGTTGACCTCCCCACTGTGCCTTCGAATGGCCTGATTTGCCTGCTTCTATTCCAGACGTAAGCTCCTAAAGCTATTTTGGCGATAGCTGGACTAGGTCGGTTTCTATGAGAAGATATGAAAAGATTTCGGATAAGATTATTTGCATGTTTCTTAATACGACGTAAGGCCGATTAGAGAGCACGTCGACTCAGAAATGCTAGTCGTACAGTATCTGACTCTATTCATTTGATTGCTGCATCTTGCTGCTTTTATGACACAACCAACACATCAGTTATCAAAACAAAATGTTCTAAGTTTCTTTGTTGTTCCACTATCATGATCGCTACTTTTCTTTGGATTGAGTACCGCAAATTAGAATGTCATGCTAAAAAAGTGTCCCTTAACATGAATTGATGCGTATCAACTGTTAGCATAAATTCGTCTTCAAAATATTGTGACTGTAGTGATGTCTACACTCACTAAACCCTTTTGTGGTGTTCAGGTCTGTGGGACTCATTTTCATTTATACGGCTAACATTTTTACTGGTTATACTGCTTGTGATTGGGATGAAGTAAACATCTTTTGTGTATTTTAACATGAAAGTGTTTGCTTCTGAGGCATTAAAAACCATATGTAAAATGCAACGGATACACGAAGTCCACAAACACTAACTGAGTAACAACAATATTAACACCCCCCCCCCAATGGTTAAGTTAGCAATTCCATGGGAAATAGGGGATAAAAACAGCTTAATAATAGTCCATAACTGCTGCTATGATGCAGCAGTTGATTCCGACTCACCTTAGAATATACGTACAAAGGTTTAACCAATGTCACAAAACTTATTGATTCATAAAACAGAAACCATAAAATATACAGAAAATTCGATGTTAAAAGTTAATGATTTGTCAGGGCCAAATTAGAAGTTAACCCAGAAACTTTTCATCATCATCAAATTAATTGCTGCCCTCTATTGTCTTATACTCTTTCTTGAAGGTACCTTAATTCACAATTGATACACAGAGAATACACAGACTTTTATGAAGTTATGAAATACTCGTGGGCACAGTAGTTATCTATTGGTCATTATTTACAATCACAACATCTTTAATCCTACTTGAAAAGTATTTGTGACGTTTTTACATAATTTTCAGTAGAATATCGTCATAGTCTCCCTCTATACCATTCGACTACTCTTTCAGCAAAATTTGAAGAAAAATCCGCGATTTAGTTGTTCCATTATATATTATTGCTATCGCATCGTTTCTTGCCTAATGCAGCGGCAAAGAAAGCTTCTCAGGATATTCCAATGCTCACGAACCAAGCTTTAACTTTTCGGCAGTGCCTATTGCCGGATTTTCATCCTCAAATGACACAGCATTCGACTCAAATATTTTACTGATAGTGATTCCTCATCATTTAGATATCGAAATAGTTCTCCTCAGAAGTTTAATCAATGGTTATCATGAACAGAATAGCAAGAAGCCGCCTTAATCATTACACACCTTCCTGATTGACTGTTGGAAGCTTGCAGTCACAATCAAATGCATCTCCTGGCGTTCCTTATGCATGAACAATTTATTTGCAGAGAACAAAAGAAACAATGATATATCACACCATATCACAAATTCTTCAGTTCTTCATTGGTTGAAGTTTTTGAAACATTATTTTACTTCTTTTGCACACTAACGATGCACAGTGCTTTGCAAATTTTACGATAACAGTTTTGTTACGACTATTAATCTTGTGACACTCGTTTTGTACGGCGTTAGTAAACATAATAGGGTTTAAATGAATTTCAAACTCTGAACATAGTTTTTCTTTTCAGTTTATGATTTTTGTTCAGAGCTCCTGTTAAAGTTCTGCTGTCCCCATCAATCAGCGTTGATTTTCGTCTGCTATTCCTCACTACCTATCTAGTTTTATCAAATTATGCACAAATAGGAGCAAACATCGCTATACTCAGTGTTGCGAGTCGTACATATATACGGTGTCTCAAAAAAATGTACTCACCCTTTAACCGTTGCTAACATGCTGTCTCCTTTGTGTTGCAGGTGTGAGGTTCGAACTTTTGCGAACATGATTCTTTAATCACATTTAATCATGTTCACAAAGGTTCAAACCTCACACCTGCAACAGAAAGAAGACAGCATGTTAGCAACGGTTAAAGGGTGAGTACATTTTTTTGAGACACCCTGTAATTATTGTAGGTTACGAGTGTGCACAATAGTCAAAGGACCATTCTGGGCCGCGAGACATTTTACTATCGGGCACCAAAAGTCACGTAATTATTCTGTGGTGTATGTCAGGTAATTATTGTATACAAATTTATGATTGTATGGCTGTCATCCTTCCTTCTATGGTTTTTTATTCCTGATGCCAGTTTATTATTAAACTGATTGATGCTTTAACTATAGACAGCATGGGACTTAAGTAGTAGCCCACGAGTGAACCAAACTGTTTGTTCCTGCTGTAATATCTTATTTTTATTACCTTACACTACTGATCAGTTGAATACTCACTTGCTTCCTCACAGAAGTTGTTTGCTTGCTTCCATTCTATGTTTGACCGGATTTATGATGTTGTTGGAATTATTGATGAATTTGCACGGAGGAAGTCTAAAAGAAACTGTTTTGACCTTGGATTACCTCCTGAAAATGTGCAAACTGTCTTAGCAGAGTAATTTGATTACATGAGAAATGGGTTATCTGACTGTTTTAAGTCTACAATGAACCTCTTCATCAACAATCATTGTGTGATTACTGTATTGTAAATAGGATTCAAGACTCAATTTTTTCAATCCTCGGAAGTTCAAATCGTGCATGATTATCATGACGTAAATGTGTAAGACAATGTTGGGCAGATTCAGGCTTTAGGAACATAAAGTAGCTTTTCCGTTTGTCGTAATGCACATATCTGGCCAATAGCCTAATGTCTAAACCTCAACTTAGCCATAAAAATTACAAGAAAACATTCCCTATGGTTCAGCCCTGATAGTTCATTTTTCATAAAACTTGTGTAAATAATGAATGATATGGTAACAAATCATATTTTCAGCACCTGTAATTTTTCTGAGTGTGTGTGCCAGACTGCCTGCGTAGGCATGCCGGACCTACCTTATTCAAGGCCCAAATAAGAGACCTCATAACTCAACAAGCGCGTCATCTCATTTATCCTTAATCCGGCCCAATGCCTGTGAGAAGGATTTTACTCAGAGTAGTCTCCTACAGCCCCTACCACGGTTTCCAGGAGCCTTTAGAGTCTGTTGCAAGCAGCGTTCACAATGTTTCCTTTAAACAGTTTTAAACCCTTCTTGTAGCAAGCCTTCAGTTCGGCCTCAGAAGAGCATTGGGTACGGTACTTGTATCTGAGGTCGGTATCGTAAAAACCATTCCATTATAATCAGGAGCCTTGGGCGGCAAAATGTTGAAGCGGGTAAACTTGCTCGCTGCTTGCTGGCCCCGGCGAGACGGTTAATCTTGACGGTTCACCAGTCGTGATGAGATGGTCATTGGACTACTTAAATGAGGCGTAACGGAAACCCTCTTTCAGTGCAAGGTTCATGAGAGCCTCTCCGATCTCCATTTTCTTCGCAAAATCCGCGATTGCCTGAGCTGAGTCTTTTATAATTTTATGCAATATATGGATAAATTTCAGCCAGCGAAGGAGTTAGAAAATCTGTTGCGCTGCTTTTAGTTGGGCAGTTTTCAAGTTACCAATTTGATGACACGATGACTCACAGCGTAAATTGTACGGGCTTGAGTGAGTTTTGAGCAACAATTACGATGGTTGAATAGTCGAATACACAATCAATGCAGCATGATGCGCGTCATTTACCAGTGTTATCAATTACCAGTCCTTGAGTGTTTCACTTTGGACGAAGATAAAACTTCTAACAACATGGTTTACCAGAAAAAGTTATGTTAAAAATCTATTAAACTATATGAAAAAACTTATGGTAAAAATTATCCATAACATCATAGCATTGCCTAAGTAGATTGTGTCTAACCTTGCAATAGGATGATTTTATTCTACAATTTTCTATCAGCTTAACGAAACCGTCGATATTAGTGCTACAACTTAGATACAATTCTTCAATCCCTAACTTGGACAGTTTTAGCTACAGTTTTCCGAATTCATGTAGAATAGTTTATGTAGAATAGCTACAACTTCAGTAGTTCCTTGCTTTATTTCGGCATATATTTGAAAAAGTTATTAAAATCTTCTATTCTCATAAACTTGCAAATTAATTTGAACTGCTAAATTTATGTTTGCAAAAAATATTTGCATCACTCCACTTTTACTGCTTTTTATACGGTGATTTCAGGAATGATTCATCAGGATAAGCAGTATTCGCATAGAAATGATACATAATACTTTCTCTTCGTTATTTCTTCGCAGAAAATTTTGTTCAACGTTTGGTTACTGGTTAAATATTTTTCAATTTCTGTACTAATTTAATACTCCACATATACACTAATTTAACTGATTTTTTCGTTTGAAGTTCTGGAAACCTGGGCACCAAATTAGGCTCTGTAAAATCAAGCCGCGCTACCATCAATGCTGACAAAAACTGGGAAGGTTCGTTTGCCCACATGTACGCCAAGAAATCCTAAAAACGCGAAGATAAATTAGCCAGTCGCGGCGGCAGGTTCTAGTGAAAAGACATTGCAAAATCGTGTTAGATATCTTACTAGAAGAGAGGTTTAGGAGAATCAGTGATATTGTCGCCAATTTTGGAAAGCGATGGTAGTGATCAGAGTTGTCTAATACTTTCCTCAACGTATCCTTCATTGGAATAAAGTACAAGTATAATCACATGAAATAAGCGGAAAACAAAAACCTGTATTACGTTTTTCATGCTTTAAGCTGGCGAATGTTTTCTGCGCTTGTTCAATTCTCTATTAAAAACAGAGATTAACATTTTACAACTTAGAAAGTAGTTTTTACTGTCATGTGTCAACGATATTTCCATGCACTCAAGCTCTTTCGTGTATTACAGCGTAATTCTTGAGTAAATATCTACGTCTTGAATCAGGAAATTGCGGAACAAATCGTGAAATAATTTAAATGCATCCACCCTGCTGTACATGATAACACACTAAATTGTTTTATACAAAATGAAAAACTTAGAAGATTTAGACAGACAGATTATCAAATTCATCTTCTTTTAAATTTATTTGTGTCTTTCACATGCTGTCATCACTTCCCATCTTTTGACCTTTGTTTCAAGAATTTTCATTCCTTTTTATTAAATCTTTACACAGCTGTGCTATACTACTGACCTCGTTTTGCAAGTTCAACCATACATAGAATGGAAAGCAAAGAGCTCTGAATCGGAGAAAGACAACTATCACTCGTAGCAAAAAAAAGAACAAAACAAATGTTTTTTTTGTTCAACAAATGGTTGAACAAAAGACAACTATCACTCGTTTCATTCAAACATTCAACCATTTACATCGTTGCAGAAAAATTATACGCACTCTCGATACAGCATTATTCGATATATTTTTGTTCCAGGCTTGGAGATATATTTTTCGCCCTGTATTAGGGCTAGCACGTTTTCCTAAAGATGCCAAACGAAGAGAAGTAGCGTTTTTTATGTCTAATTCGCCAGAAACAAAGACCATTACGCTTGTCTGATGATTGGTCTGGTACGTTTCCAATACCATTACTACACGTTGGAGGGTGCAATTATTATTCTATAGTAGCGGTTGTGCGTATATAAATTTACGCAGAAATTCATCCAACAATGTGAACCAAAATTTTGTTCAAAAACTAATACAATATTATTTAGCACGCGTAAAGGAGCTCTTCGTTCTCTGGTGATACTTCATTCATACGATTTTAATCGTCTAGAAATAGCTCCGCATTGAAATTATGAAATACTGGTCATGCTGGCATTTAACTTGATTGCAAATCTTCGACCGAAGATTTTAAAGTTGGATTTACATTTGCATTGGGGATGAATAGCGGTTCCGCTTTCTAAATTTTGTTGACCTTATTAACTAAGCATTTGATGCATTTAACTTAATGACAAGTTTCGAAAACAAACACACAATGTGTTAATTCGCATACATTTGAAATAAGAAAATTTTGGACGCACAATACGAAAAATTAAAAAACAAGCATATACCTGTCATGAGAGGCCCTGCAATACCACAGTTTCTATAATTAAAAATATTTGGTTGATAAGTCCTTTATCACATTTTTTTCCAAATTAAAAATGTACATTGGCAAAATATTTTCGCAATTGAAAATTCTTTTTTCCTGTATAGAATGTTTGGTTTTCATTTTATGTTTCGTTAAATTCTTTGTAGTTTTGGCTCATCAAAGTAGAATCTAAACAACAAAACTACACATTTTTGATTGATTTGCCTCTTGGCACTAGGATGCTAGGGCCACGGAAGCTGTTTGCAAAAATCCTCGCTGTATCGCTGACCCTTGATTTTTGTGAATCAAAAGAGAGAATTTTGAGCTCAAGAACGGTTTACAATTCGAGTGACTGATTTGATGAAATACAATTCCTTCAACTTCATAAAAATCCACGTTAAACTACCAGATTATTGACGAAGCAGATGGATTGTGTTCAGAAGCATGTGGCGCACCTCTTTTCCTCAATGGACGAGGTCCAGAAACTCAACACTTGGGTACTGATTTCCGTGAAGGATGTAATTCAATATCTCTTTATCGTATTCAATTGTTAAACAAACTAGTGATCTTGTCATTGAATTTAAAGTTCCTATTTTTGAAGACGGAAGACCAACGGATGGCGGTAGACATTACATCTCCATAAACGACGGTATCTCACGAGGCCTTAAAAACTCGAAAAAATGTTAAAAGTGCATAGTTTAGAAAATGTTTACTTTCTCTATTTGACATGTTATTTTAATGATCTGAGTACACAAAAAAATTAAATAAAATAAAGAGGCACCTCTATGGAGAACCATGAATTTTTTTTGGATAACGTACGAGATCTGATCAATATGTATACTTACGATAGTAAAGTAGCTAAAGCACGCAATGTAAAGCCTCTTGGCACAAATTGACTTTGAGCTTGTCTTAATGTTATAGATCACTTTCACACTTCACAAGAATGCTTTAATAGAAAATATGTAGCTTGCAATTGTTTTACTGACCATGACAAAGTAAGTTGAACAGAGAATCTGCATTAATTTCATCAAAATCGTGACCATAAAAGAGGCTTGAGCAAAGTGACAAAAACTGTACTGGGAAAAGTGTGAGAGCTGCACATAAGTATACGACTGGCTCAAATGTGTCCAAGACACTGATAAACGATTTGGGAGACCGCAACTAATTAAAAAACTTTGTTAGCAGATGACTGCTCATCATCAGTATGCTCCACCTGGTCAGACTGTAAACACGACGATCTTCTTGGACATTATTTCGGCGTTTGCAGGATGCTATTTGTCAGTAAAGAGTAAAATTGCATGGGTCCACTGACTAGCAATTACACCATAGCAACGTACATTTATATTCAACGCAGCTTGCGCAGCTGTTTTTGAGTATGCACAACATTCCCCGCGTCCACGAGCTCCCAGTTTCCAAAAAAGTCGCTCTCTACGACTTTTTCCTTTTTTTGAAATTCAAATTCAGCTTTAAATCAAAAAGATTCGAGGACGTCGTACAAATCAAAATGAGCACGATGGAGCCGCTGCTGATTATTCCTGAAAATGGCTTACAGGATTACATCCATCAATGGGCACAGCGCTGGATTAGGTTTGTGACTCCCGAAGGGAACTATTTTCAAGGAGATTAAATATCAAATTGGTACGTATTGTAGTTTTCTTTTTATAGTATCAGTTCGTGTGTTCATTGATCATACTACGTAATAGATTTTTGCAATATGTTATATTTATGTATGCACTGTTAAATTTTAAGAAACCGTTTATGAATCATTCTTCAACCTATTAGAAAAATCAATGACGAGTATAGAAATAATTTGGAACATAGGGACTAAGAAAAACATTGGTAACCATCAACATCAACCAGATAAAATCCATAACGATCCACTTACAAGGAAAATTTTGAACTGTGGGTCGCATCTTTTCGTATGGTTTTTCTTCCAGTCGCGTAAAAATGTATTAGTATATGAGCTGGTTCGCCTTAATCAGCCCACTTTTAGCCATAGCAGAAAATACCCAAACAAAAATGTTTCTCATACGGATTAAAATAACAGTCACAATGACATGTTTAGATTCAACATGAAGACCTATTTTGTACGTTCCCAAAGATCAGCCGACCAATTAGTAACGATGATCCAATCTAATTGATAAACTTTAATCCCGTCTGAGCACTTCTAATTGAGCAATTTTAATATTTTCACGGTTCAACATGCGCATCAAATTTGTTGGATTTGAATTACAAATCTATTCAGTAGAGCAAAAGCTGGTACAATAAATTTAAAACTAACTCAGAAGCCTGTAAACAAGACACACGAAAAAACTATCACAATTAGGAATTCGTCTAATATAGTGCAGTAACGTTTCGCAAAAAAAGATTTAAACCCTCTGTACGCACACATTATTTTGATTCACACTACATTTTTTGCACTGGGGATGTTCATGCGATTGTGTGGTTTTCTGCAATTTGTCATTGTTTTGGTGAGTGTCCCCTCATTGATCCTTTCTCATCAATATTACGTATGCTTGCTTGATTAATCAAGTATTTAATTACCCAATCAGTTTATCAATCACTCCAATTTGTCGATCAATTTACTTGAAGAAAATAAAAACTCATGAATTTTTATTTCATACTTCGGATATTTTTTGTTCCACATGATGTCAAAATGATCGTGTTCATAGTTTTCACAAAATTAATATATCAACTCGAATTTATTATAGACAATGATTGATAAGTTCTATCACATTTATCTGCAATTGATTCACCTTCTCTGTTCAATTGTAGAGATCTTTCATGGATTTTGTAAAATTTATTAGTCGATCCAAACTCATCTTCTGTGCGTAGACTCTGTCTATTTCCTTCCAAGAAGAGCACTAACTTTCTGACGAGCCTGGTTTCATGGTAAAATTCAGTTAATAATGCACCAAAATAATTTAATGAATTCCGACTTATTCTTCAACCGCGCTAACTTCGGATGAAATATTCCCTACTTCGATGTTATTTCATACGTGTGTGCCTGAACTATTTACTATTTCTTAGGTGACATTTTAATTTCCAATTTCCATCCATTATATACAAGTTGTTTAACATTAACTTACCCACACCAGCGAATGATGAGACTTTGGCTATTGCTTCTGTTCTGTTTTCTAGTTGAAAACTTATTTGAACAAGAATTTTTTCTACCCGCCAGCTTGGTCGACTGGTGAACTAGATTTAAACTAGCGACGCGCAAAGACCCAGGTTCGAGACCCACCGCCTTCGTGGTCTGTTTGTGATTGACCATCGGCGGCTAGATATACGTCTCCATAAAGTCTCTTATTAAAGTTTCTCATAAAGTCTCAACAGTACCTCTTTCACAAACAGGATCCTTGAAACACACAAATGCAAAATGTGATTCAAATCTTTAATAAACACTGAATACAATAAAAAAATCTGAAAAAAATATCATTTGTATTTGTAATAGAGTTTTGAAATGGTAAAGAGACTTTATGGACAACCTGTACGTCCAGCACTTTCTACACTATGCTTATTGTATTACTTCACTTTCACCATGCTTATCAAAACGCCCCTACGAGCCTCTACTTCAAATTGGAGCACAGAAGACGGAGATTTCGTTTGATGCGTCATTACTACTCTTAAAGATTTTATCGATAAGCATCATCACTACTCTTAGAATATCAACATTCGGAATCTAAAAATTCAATGTATCTGTACTGTATATTCGATCGGAAATTAAGTTTATATGTTTATTTTTTTCTTTTTTCTTTACTGAATTTTCCCTAACTTCGTCGGAAACTGTCTTATTAACTGGTCTCTAATATATGAATCAACAAACTCGGGAATTTTTTTAGCCTCAAATTCCAGCGAGTTTCTCTTACAGACTAATTTCACTATTTTTGTTCCCACAGCATTCTGCATATGAAACATCCCATCAGTCCACTCAATTCCTCTCGTCCAGTCTAATCCGATTTATCTGTGTTTAAATTTACCTCATCGTTCAAAGCCCGTCCAACTCTATTCAAACTATTCGGACAAAAACAAAATCAAATGAATTATTCAAGCACTTCTGCACCTGTGGCTAGCCTGCTCGTGTTTCAATGACTAGTCTGATATGTACTATTGCCTTGCATAAACTCCTCTGTTCTTGTCCACGAAGCCTGAAAACGTTCAGCCTGGAATTATTAACATTTGTACAGGGTGTTTCAGAAATATGGCAACCAGTTTTGCATTTTACGTGAATCATTTAAAATCAATGTTTGGTTTTTAAATCGTATATTTTTGGAAGGAAGTAAAATAATATTTCTATTTCAAAAGTCTAAATTTTAAATTCATACTTTATATCAAATAATGGCTGTGGATCGATATATCGTTATCAAGTTCCACAAAGAAGGCAAGAGTAACGCATCAATTGCAAAAAAAAATTACATATGAACAGTTCAACTGTTTGGAAAATTGTTAAAAAGTTGAAAGAGACTGGTACAACCTCTGATAAACCAGGACGAAGCCAGAAACTATGTATTCGGACCGAAAAACTTAACAAAAACACGCGGGAGAAGTTGTATCGAAACCCACGTCTATCCCATTGAAAACTGGCTGCAGAAGCTGGTGTTAGCAAAACTTCAATGTATCGAGTATTGAAGGAGGATCTGGGAAAGAAACCTCACAAAATGTTGAAACATCATGAGCTTGCTGAACACCATGTGAAATTGTTGACTAAAAGAAGTTGTCACATCCTTAATGAGATAGCTCAAGGCACGCTTCCATACTTGGTGTTGACAGATGAAAAAAAAATTGACATTCAGCAAGTTGTGAACCATCAGAACGACCAAGTTTGGAGTTCCTCAAATTCAGTCGAGCATAGGATTGTTACAAGACGTCAAAATACAAAATTTGTCATGGTTTAAAACGATGTGACAGCCACAGGAATATATCCGCTTGTTTTTGTGCCTTGTGGGGTCAAACTGAATTTAGAACGATACATTTCTCTTATTTTGGAATCAAAGTTGCTACTACGGGCTACAGCACATTTTCAGAATGCACAATGAAGTTTCTAACAGGTTTCAGCACCATCACATGGCTCAAACACAACCCAAACCTGGATTCAGACGAACATTCCATCTTTCATAAGCAAAGATGTATGACCAGCAAGGAGCTCCGACCTCAATCCCTTGGACTTTTCTATCTGGTCTAGTTTAGAGACAAGGATCTTAGCTACCCCTCACACTTCTCTCGAGTCCCTCAAGGCAAAACTGTGAAGGGAATGGGAAGCAATTCCATAAGAACAGATACGTGCCGCTTGTGATGCATTTGTAAACAGACTTGAAGCTGTATTTCGTAATAAGGGTGGGAACGTCGAATATATTCAATACTGTATCGTTTGTTTATTATTCACCTTTAAGTTTCAACGCTTCAAATCAAAATCGCATTTTTGAATTTTCAAAAACCTACCAAAAATGCTCGTTGCCATAATACTGAAACATTGTGTTGGTCCCAAGACAATTTCCCAAACTCGTTATGCAGGGAATCACGCAAAAATGTACCCGATTTTTGTATGTATCATATTACCAGTTTAAAGTGAGATATTTTAAGACTTTTTATTTCTTATTATAGTATATTTTGTTCTTTCATTCGAATAAGAAATTCGGAAAATATCTACTGAATTGTGTGTCACAGTTAGAAACTGAATTAACAGGGGTAGATTACGACTTGTGCCGATTAATTATTGCAATAACATTAATCATATTTTTTAGCATTGCCAGTTTTTCGAACAACTTTATTAACAATAATAATAATAATAATAATATTAAATATAATATCAGATAATGATAATATTCAAAACAAAATTTAATAAATAAAGTACATATTAAACCCTTAGTATCTTTCAACAAATTTACCGACGATCGTTAAGAATTTAAGATACTCTTCTCTGGGTAAAAAAGCAATGGACCCATATCCTCGCAAACCCGCAACGAAGTCTACACATGTGTTATATAAATGTACATTATTAATTTGCGGTATGAGATTCTTCAATATTAACTCTTTTTCATTTCCCCTATCAAATTTTTCATACTTGAATCTGTGGGATCACAAAAACCAGTAAATAAATCACTATAATTGAAGAACTACAGTTTACGACGAAATTATTCGTAGACCCACCAATGTTCAGTACTTTGGAAAATTTTGATAAAATAAATGTTCGTATGTTTCCGGAAACTTTACTTCTTATTAAGTACATGAAAAAGAGTTTAAAACTTGTTTTTTTTCAGAACTAGATATTTTAATAAATTAAAATCTAGTTTTGAAAAAGCAAAGTTATCATTCAAACGTGAATTGACAAATTTACTCCTACAGTTAATATAACAGTTAAATGTATCTTATTAAGCATTATTCCAAATTATAATAAAGTGTTAATAATCAATCAAATGACTTTCCATTTTGTTAACTTCCATCAAACGATTTTATACGTTTCATTGAAATTTGGGCATATTTGTGCTGAGATATTATTCCATTCTTCAACGGCTCCGTGTTCTAATTCTTGAAGGTTCTTCGGAGCCCGACGATATATTCGAATTTTAAATTCTCGTCATAGATTCTCAAGTGGATTCTGGTCCGGACTCATCGAAGGCTTTGACAAGACTGTAATCTTTTTTACATAGCTATGCAGTCACAGATTTAGACGTATGTGTGTTGTGCTGAAATTAAAATCACCGGCAGAGCAAAAGATTTTATGCCGATAACTTGAGGTTTTCATTCAGTATCCTGATACTGCCATCAGATTTCATTACGACTTTGATTATAATTATATCATGAGTCCCACTTCAGCTAAAACAACTGCAAAATATTTAGCAACCACCTCCACGTTTAACTGTTTGCACTGTGACTCTGACAAGAAAAGCCCCACCTTATTCCCGTCAAATCTTGGTTTTTCATTATTTCGAAATGACTGCATTTGGTTTCATACTAGTCGAAAACTGAAATCCAATTCAGCAGATAAGTAACTTCGCCATGTATCGTTGTCCCATAACGATTGAATTTCATGAACTAAGAATTTAGAACATCATGAAGGTCAGGCAGCATCAATTTTCACTTCAATGTGTTTATTTACTCACAACACTGATTTATGTTTTACGGGATGCAAAATTTTGAAAAGTCCTGTGCCTAAGCAAATTTTCTTATTTTAACACTTTTGATATGTCAGCACGTTCTGTAATCCCAAAACGGAAAATATGTACAGTAACTGGACACAAGCACTTGCACAACTGAATTTTTGTCCTTTTTTGACAGTTCGATGCTCTAGTTTGACATTAAAAGTACTAAAAACTTCAGTAAAAATGTATACATGTAGTACAGTAAACGTTGGGAATTTGCCATTTTTTATTTTATCAGCAAAACAAAACTCAACATCATACAGAAACATTTGGCCGAAATTGACAACACGTAACAGCATTGTTATTATAAATCCAAATCTTAACATAATTGCAAAAAAATCACATTGGTGCAAACTCAAGAACTTTCTTAAAACTTTTACCACATATGCGATGATTGGCCCAGTTATACCCATCAAAATGTTTTGGAATTCCATAACGCTACGCATGTGCAACGACTTATAGGCATATTGTTGGGTGTATAAAGGTCACGTATTAAAGAGTGTGGGGCACTAATTCCAAAGAATCGTGGTTCTGGAGCGACCTTTACCCTGTTACGAGCCTTGACGACGCTACGTTACGCAAAGTGATGAATCAGCGCAAAGTCACGCGCACGGATTTACAGAATTTACAGTTACAAGAAGTCAATGTGGGCAAAAAATGGCAATGAAATCTGCATCGAAGTTCCACCATACCATCGCTCCACGCCGAACGCCGTTTCTTAGGGCAAAACTCCTGTAAATAGCTGAATAACGTACATAAAAAACGGCTTTGATGTAACATCAGAGTTTTGAAAATAGATTTTATGGTCCAAGGAAAGAAAGACAGCTTTCAGCGTAAATGAAGCTCGTCATATATGGGTAAAGGCAGGGACAGCCTTTGATTCAAAACACACTATCCTTACAGTCAAGCATAAAGGAGGCAGCATTATATTCAGGGCCTTGTTTACAGAGTGCGACGTAGTGGAACTCCACATCATTGATGAGTGAATTAATGGTTTGATTTTTAGGAAAATTTTTAAGGAGACGCCTATTCTATGAACAAAAGAACCCTACTGCCGGTGTCAATGAATGTTTCAGCAAGATATCAATCCAAAAGAATGGCAAATGGACAGAAGAATGTTTCAAGACAGACAAAAAATGTGTCCTCCTATGGCCTAGCCAATCGCTTGACCTCAATCGTATTGAGAATTGATGTCCAATATCATAAGCGAATATCATAGACAAACGAGACTAAAGTAACTTTGTTTGTTTGCAGACGGTTTGCATGAAAGAGTACGGTAAAATATCACAACCAGAGGTGCATAAGCTGGTATCTACATATAATAACCCTCTTCGGGCTGTCATTGCAATCCACGGTTATGAGACTAGAAACTAATGATTTTCATAAGTTTTTGCCCAATCTTGTTTCCATGTTATGTTTCGTTTTGTTAACTTTGTTGTAGTAGAAAAAACTTGTCAGTCCTGCATACCTATTCTATTAAGAACATGTTAACTCAGTTTCCTGTTTCTCTTCCTCCCTCCAAACAGAAAGGCAGAGTTTTCAAGAAATTAAAAAAATTGAAATGAAAAATACTTGGGCCTAGTCACTACACGTACTTACGAAAGTGTACCAGCTTTCCAAAAGTAATTCAAACTCCACAGCTAGCTCTTTCATTCTCTAAACGAAGATCATACGCGCTGTACGAAGTCATAAGGAATTATTTTTGAATGGAAATGGACTGACTCATTGCAAAATATGCAGGCAACATTCAGCCCTGGTAATATACCATAGATATGTAAACTATGTACGATATATGAATTTTATAAGTGTTTTATAAAGGTTGTAGATGTTCTGACACATAAAAGTTGTCGATGCTATTCCTCTTCCTCTAAGTCAGTTGCAAGGTTTTGAACTTGCCAGCTCTCTCCTGCAGTGCAATTTTGTTTGCATTTAATTAAACTTCATGCTATGAGCAAACTTTCCTTTTAATGAGCAACCTCTAGAGCCTCTAAGCAACTAAGAATGCTCTCATGAAGTGGTTTTAGTCCTCTACGTTTCTGCTGTAGGAGTATGTACTGTATGTATGAACGGGATTAACTCACACTTTATTTCGTGTGCAAACGCTTGCCCTGCTTTCCTTCCGCTCAACAGCATACAAGACATGATGAATTAAATATTTCCCGTTAATCATGTAGAAGGCCCTTTTTATATATGATATACTAGAAAGTTTCTGGGGAAATTTCACGGTTTAAAAGAGATAAAATAAAAGATTTTTATCCATAATTTTGTTAAATGTTTGGTTAGATTAGACTAATTTGAAATCATTATTAACACGAATGTATTAAAGATTTACAACGAATTATTGTTTCCAATGAATATTTTTCATGAATCTATACAGAACTTTCATTCTGTATCTTATCCTTCGATAACATAACCCAGATAGTTTCCGTTGAAATTCCTTGGTTTGAAAGTGTCAAAATTAAGGATCTATGAAAGAAAATACAGTTTCCTGTTTTACCCGTTGTACTATCATAATCTGAACATTTTTCGTGAAAATATTCAGAACTTTCATTTTGTATCTTTTCTACCAATAACATAGTCGTGTAAGAGAAAAAAGCTAATAACGGAAAAAATGGAACATTTTATAGTGAACCAGCGTCTTTGGTATCCACAATACAATGATAATAATAAATACATACCCGTTCTCATTTCAGTTCAATAATTTTTATTCAGTACTAGATAGGAAGTAATGGGACCGAGAATATATTCAGATTCATGAACTTCGGTGACATATTTGTTTGACGGTGGTGACATATTGTTTAAATCGGGGTTTCTTTTTTTGAGACACCCTGTATATGGAACTAGGAGTATAAATTCAAATAAAGCTTAATTCTGTTATTCGTTTTATGGCATGAAATACCGCATCTATAGATATAACTGTCAAAATATCAATCCTAAACAATTACGTTTGCTTCCTTCATTTTCAGCCAACTTACACTTACGTTCATCACAGTAATCAAACGTACACCAATTGCAGCTTTGACTGAATTATGTGCAGATGGCTTCTTCATTGATGGTTTTACGCTACTTGGTGTTTGTTGTTTTATGTTCCTCTAACGTATTGATCCTGCTTCTCTGCGAATTTCTCATGTCAGAGATCACATTTTTACATCTCAATTACATGAATAGCAGCAATTTAGCACTTTTTTCTGTTCTTTTCTGACGAGTTGCATGCAGACTGTTGGTGCTGAAATCGATCGTTTTCACGACTCAATATTTGCAGTTATTTAGTTAAAAATGAGAGTAGCCTCAAACTGCTCTAATTAAATGCTTTCAAAGTATATTTTTTCATTATATTCATTATAAGTTAATTCCTTCCTTCCAAAATTTGAACTGAGAACTTCTATTTTTAATTCTACGTATATTGATAAAAGTTTAAGAGAAAATGCTTTGAAACGTAATTGGCATAGTTAATTGTCATTTTATCAATTGATTTTAAATATACGGTTCTCAGATTAAGTATAATTATTTATGCATAATTCTTTACCCTAGTTAATCACAACCGTTAATCAGATCTCTTAAAGTGTCTGATCTTAATGAAGAAAATCTTCACAGTCTTCTTGCACAACTTACCTTTAATAAATCAGTTGAGAGTCACACTAGAAATGTATTGTCTTTGATTACAACAGATTATAGGCGTTCAAGGCTTCAGCTACTTACAGGCTTCTCGTGCAATGAATTGGTCCATGGATCCTAAAAATCGACCAGTCATTTAAGCACAACAGCAAAATTTGATCAATTTTTTAAATGCGCTTCGTAAATCTTCAAACTTGAGCATAATATTCCAGACCGCTGATAAATCCGGTATTATTAAGTTTACATGCAATATACGAAGTACCGGTACATAAGTATTATTTAAACGTCATTATTATTTTTCAGATTCCTACGCTTTTCCGTGTTTCAAGTGTTACTCTGGCAGGATAGTTTCATTTGCTTCTCTTGAGTCTGATGACATTGTCAAGATAAATTATGCAATCAGATATTTACAATTTTTATGTATGTTTTTCACATCGTTATGGAAATTCATTCACTATGGAACACTACTACAAAATCAATTGCGTGTATTCCCTAATCATATGTAGCATAACAGTCATCGTCATTTACTGTTTGTACATCCAACTAACTCAACCCTGATCATTAATGTCTATGCAATAACCCTATGCATTAACGTCTGTCGTAGTTATTTCATGGCTAATCCTTTATGTGCAGTGTTTTTCAGTGCAGTGTCACACAGTAATCGCTCGCTAATCTCACGAAATTATCCAACTTGAAAAAGCAACGTTCCTATAAACAGGTTTACTGACCATTCAGTTCTTATATCACTGCCTTCATTATTCACTTGTTATCCAGTACAAGTTCTTTATTATAGTTACTTTAAAACTTTAATAACAATATATCTCAAACAATGAACAAAATACTTCATCATTTGACATTGAAAATTTTTATTTATGTGAAGCTACAGTAATTTTTAAAGTAAACAAGTTAGTGTCATGAAATCTGTAGAAAATATTATTCATAATAAATATATTGGGTAGAAATTATCACGAATCAGTGGCAAATATCCCACATACGCGTCTTGTGACGATCAATCGACGGTTGATGAGAATAAATATCCACAAATTGATGCGCTGGCCAGAGAAGCGTGTCGGTGATGTCTCGTTGTTATGGTTGGCGGTTGCTGCTGTGTAAAGCTGCTGTATGGAGTCGGAAGCTCCAGAACATCGCTATTAGGGAGTTCTTACGGCTCGTCACGCGCTTTTATTGGCTGGAGTTATTGCCCTTATTGATGATGGCCGCTGCAGGCTCACCGCGGATTTTAGTTCTCTCCGTCAAACACCGAATACTGACGTACAGTCAAACTCCTAAAACTGAGAGAAAAAGTTTACCATGAAACTGAGAGGGCCTCTCAGTTTCATGACGACAAATAATTGCATCAGTTTAGCTGATAATGTAATTTTCTTTATAATTTGGAACAAATTTTCACCGAAATTCAGATTGAAGGAAAACTACAACTGTTTGATAATATGTAATCGTAACGTACATAGTAATTATTTTGAACACAAATATAAAAACTGTGCAAACAAGTAATGAAATGCAGAAAGTTAAAAAAAATTGTGGACAATAAAGGATATGAATCCTATATTAAAGACCAAGCATTCTGTGCTAAGCGGGCCTAAACAGGCAACGTCAACTTAACACACATTCCAACTGATGGTAGAGGTAGCCCTCCCAGTTTCATGACTTCTCTCAGTTTTGTGTCTCTTAACATTGTGAGTTTTATCAGTTTCGAGTTTCTCAGATTTTGGAGTTATACTGTACTCCGCTAAGATGGCAAAAATGTACATAATGATTAATTTCATCGTCTGCCTTTTCTGGTGTAATAAAACGTACACCAGTAATTTTATCTTAGATCAGGAAAGAAGACAAAGGAAGGAATATTCGTTCTTATCTATGATAAATACGCCAAGTATCCCAGTTGTTAGTACTTTACGTATATGCACCCCGTATCACAGTGAACGATTCAGCAAAGCATTGTGTCAGCAAAAAACATGTGTTCGGTTTAGCTCGGCTATATAAAGGCACATTTTATACACTACGAAATGAAACACATTGACATAATCATATCATTTTATAAGAAAAACTCAAAACTTCGGAAATAAAACTGGATCTAATAAACCCATCGTGTCGAATTATAACAAATCATAAGATGTGATTACCTGAAGGGTAACTGCCTACACTAGAACTGCCAGACACATGAAGAGCACCACTCAAATTATTTCTACCCCACAAATACTCGCCCTTAATGTGACATAATGATTGGCTACAGGATCGTACTTATGAGCCTCACAACGACTTCTTGGTGATTAAACTCGGAAACCTCTATCGTCTTAAGTCACAGTTAACGCCCCTAACGCCCCTTTTAAGCTCATATCGAGACTGCCAGCTCAAAACTTCTTCTAGAGACAATCTGCAGAATTCACTGAAGTATTAGAAGTCATAAACCGTCCCATAGAGCGGGCAGCAAGGCAGTGTACGACAAACTTCAGACGTCGAATTTCAAACTTGTATAAATAACAGCAGATTGAGAGTAGATACATTGGACCCAAAGTTTATGGTACCCATTATTCCTCTACCAAAGCGAAAGTAGTGAGACAATCGAATGTTTTTCCAATTGTAGAGCACTAGCTCTTGAATTAACTCATAAAACACGTTGTGTACAAAATTTACGATTGAGGAGCAATCGAAGCAGTTTCTTTCTGTTTTTTGATCCATTTAATTCAGACATTAATCGTATTTGAATGCAACTAACTCAACAACAACAACAATGAACTACAGCACGTTATCTGCATCGTAAACGCTTAGCAGCCAGAGGGTAATGGTGAGTAATTCCCTAATTGTATAGTGGTTATTACAGCACATTAAAGTCACTCGATAACTACGTACAGAATTGCAAAAACTGAGTTCACATAGCACTTCTGTATAAAGATGAAAACACAAAGAAGCGATAACTAACAGTATTAAGGGAAATATACTGTATAACATATATCTTATTCTCATGGTTTTAAGCAGCATACTAGTTGACAGAAAATTATAGTTCCACTCGTCGTGTGCAATTTTTCTGTTTCGGTATACCGGTTATTACGGGGAGGTTTGGCATCGACCTCAAACTTCTGATAAAATTGAAGTCATTAGCTTTCCTAGTTGATGAAAGCTTGTCGATGGGCTGAGACTTATTCACAGAAAGATCTTAGTTGTACCAGTGGCTTATCAAAGATGGCTCAAATTTAAAATCCTTATTCAATTTCTTGTTTATGAACCAACATGCATACAATAAATAAAATAAGACCACGTTATTTTTCGATTTTTGCCATTGATGTTAAAAACACATACTTATCAGAATATCTAATGTTTCAATCACTGGGCACTGTCAAGCCTAAAGTAAGCCATTTGACTCACTAGTAGCAGGACATCCTGAGGGAATTTTGTAAAGTTTAAGCATAATGTTTTGCTCTTCATTTATCGTCAAAATATTAGATGAAAATTTCTCTTTTATGGCTTTCAAAAACAGTGAAAGTATTTCCTTCAATAAAACCGAATCCAATCGAAAGAACTAACTTAATTTCAAATTTTTCGTAGCTTATCTAGCGCTAATGATAATTAGGAAAAATCTAAGTTGAAACAATGCTTCAAACGTTGAGCTACATTTTCTTGTGAATGTAAAAATGGTTCTGACTACATTATATAGTATTCATACAAGCATGTGTTCAGTGCAATCATGGTTTGAAAAGTAGTTCAGAAACTAGTTGTTAGTCGTTTCTCTTTCATAAAAGGGGCATGTGCAATAGTGAAATAAAACTTAAATTAAAGAATGATAGGCTAAACATGCATATACTGTATATATTATTATGAACGATTTTTTCTATTTGTAACCAATAAACAGTTACTATTTGATATATGATAGATTATTCTAACGGAATATAGTAAATTTTTTTATTGAAACGATAGTCCAGTCGTTCGGTAAACAAATCTTGCATTTGCAGTTGTAATCTGAGATTTCAAATGCAATTTTGGGCATCGAAAATGAATCGAAAACTGAAAACCTTGGTTTTGCGCAGTGCTCAAGTCTGTCACATCCATCATCCTCTCGGAGAAATCCATCTTAGGATATAACCATCGTTCGCGTAAGTTCAGAACTCTACAAGAACAATTTGGCTTAGGATAGAGCCAGTTTTTTCGTTGCTGATAAAATGACGAGGAAAAGTAAAAAAGTACATTGAAATTATCAGCATGAAAGTGCTTCATGTTACTTTAACTGCCCATGTGAATATCATGTATTCATTTTCTTAAAAACCTGCACTGAGTGTAAGTTTATTGCATTCTATCGCCTTAGTTATGCTAAAAACGAGTTGCAAACTTTACTTAATGAACAGGAAGTTATAATTCATGAAGTCAAACTCGTGGTATGAGTTTTTGAAAACAAACCGGGAAATCGGTGCAGCGCTTTGTACAAGTGCATTATTTTACCTGCAAAAACTTAGAACTAATTAATGAAAGTAGCTCAATATTTTCATTTCATTACAGTTCGAGTGAAATTTTCATGAATGATGGCCTTCTTATCAACTAGTCAACGGTTGAAAATTATATCAAGAAAATTACTTCAAAAAATTTGATTATTGTGAAGTTAAAAATTTACATTTTTCGCAAAGTTGACTGATTCCATTAGACGGACTTAGATTTGAGAATGAGGCGCAACGAGATGTTTTGATGCTTCATCCGTGACAACGAGTAAACTTTCCTTCAAGGTTCAGCACAGCACCTCTGGGTAATACTGGCATGCTCACTTGCCAATAAATGTATGAAAATAAAAATCTAATTTTTCCAGTAATTTTTCTATCACTTTCTCAGTCATACTTGCATTCGTATACTTGCCTTAATTTTCTGATATAACATTGACCTGATCAATCTTTATTTTCCACTTTTCGAGTAAATATATTTTCTGGAGTTTGTACAGTGAACTTTTTAGATATCGCGCTTTTTGTAATTGCTCAGATGAAGTGCAATCTTGTTTCTTGCCCTAGTATCTCGCAGACAGAAAGTAATTGTCAAAAATTCTGCTGCTGGTCGCAAGGTTAACTCACAGCAGAGGAAACAAATACTCGTAGACCAAGAAATTTTTAATTTGGTAGGCGTCAACTCGTCAAAAAAGTTTTTATTCAGATAATAATTGTGAACGGGTACATAATGATGAAATATGCATAGAAAACAAAGAAAACTTTGATTAGAATTAATTAAAACATATTTTCAACTATTAGGAGCTAAAACGTATTCGTACGGAGTAAATTTTGTCTCTAAAACTTAAATTTTAATTTCAAGATTGCTTCTAAAGAATATTTTAAATTGTTCCAACGATCTAAACTGTACTATTTTCCAATCTATAACAATGCAAACTTGACATCCTGCATTACTACATCACACCTGAGGCTACAATCAAGACAAAACTGAAGTATGAAAAAAGGGTGAGAGCTAAGGGAAATGCAAGAAAACTTCAATATTTCATTTAACTCTACTGACTCCTTCATTACATTGGCTAAAAAATGAATACTTTTAAAAATCAGAGATGATTAGTGCTACTCACAAGATTTTTCTCAGATGTTCAAGGAGATTGCTGAGCAAATTTAAACAAAACCCGATGATTACTCGCAAAAAGTTTCAGGAAAATTTACTTTCATCAGGAATCACGATAAATAAACGAGCAATAAGCAAAGATGTTCATAGGAACCAGTAAGAGTTGAAAAATCCTTTGCTATTGAAGGTCCAGAAATGTCCTTTCGGAATTTATTCATAAATATGTAGGTGAGTAAGAATCATTCAAGGGAAGAACTTTGTAAGCTGATGAAGATTAAATTGACCAATTTGGGCGTGATTCGCGAAATCACACATGGTGAATTACTACGCTGTCTTCAAACAACAGCACACAATTCCACAAGCAAAATTTTAGATGACAGCATCATGGTTAAGAGACGTTTTCCTGTAAACAATACTGGGATACATTTAGCATTAGTGAATAGTATTGTAGAATGAACGTTGCAGCATATCAAAATGTTCTGAAAACGAATTTGTTCGTTTCAGTTGAAAAACTTGAATTCCATGACGACTGGGTATTTCATCAAAATAATGACCCTATGACAGTCTAATGTATGTTCGAAGGAACGACCGACTGAAAACCATGTCAATACGTTGCATTTCTCTGGTCAGTTCCCAGACTTAAATACAATTGAGAATTTGTGGCATTATTGGAAAATTCAAGTCCAATCATGGCTCTAGCAAACATCCCGGATCTGAAGAACATACATGGATAAGAATGAAATGAAATACCACCAAGAATTTGTATATAATGAATTTAGAACTACAAGAGAATGATTGCTCTTGAAATGAATAATAGATAGGCTATCAAAAATTATTTGATTATTATATTTTATTTTTGTTTGTATAAAAACCTTACCACCCATTAAAATGTAATAATATATTTTAGTTCATCATACCAGAGTTTTCTTTGTTTTTGTAGGCATACATATTCATTAAGCACCTGTATATAACTATCATATAATATCAACTTTTTCCTTTGTTGGAAGTATATTACATTAAAATTTTTGGCACACAAATATTTTTTTCACCACTGCAACCTTCAGGAATTATCCTTTCCTCCTACCTTCAACTAAAAAGTAGCCACAAAACCTCATAAAATGTTTTCTAAATTTTGCTGGATGGTGTTCCCTGTGTCATAAGATAGCCACTGCTCCGACGGACGCTATTCAGACTAAATATGAATCTTAGGTAGCCAATACAGTACAACATCACTACCAAAATTCTGTAAAATTGTTGACAATCATCTTAGCTGGACTTCTAACGCTAATTTGTTTCTAAAAACGCCGTTTCAACCATAAATAACGATACTACCGCTGTGTTCACAGCGACTGCAAAGTATCAGCGTTTTTAATTCAGTGCTATTAAAGTCTCTCAAATCAGACGTGACAGAATAGTAATTATTGGCCGTAAATAATTAGTATTGAACAGTGTAAAACAAGTTTTAAGAAAAGGATCATGGAACGTAGGAAAGTATACGACGGTTTGGGAATGTGGAACATAACCTAGTTCTTGACGTTTAAAATGACCATAAAGTTTATTTGACTACCGACCATTGACGTAGTGTTGGATTAATTGTATCGTAGTAAATAGATACTCAAGAGAGCTCATGACTACTAAATTGTCACTTTTTCACTTTTATAGTCGTAAATTTAGTTGTAAGGGCAAATATAATTCTAAATTAATATAGCTGTAAGTGAGTTAGATTTCAAATGAAATAATTGGGCATCTTTTGAATTTTTTACTCAAACAATGTTTAGTATCATAGAATTAAAGATCATAATAGAATAAATAAAATGTGTTGCATGAACTTAAATCACCAGAGTCTATGTATTATACCTTAGAATGAGTAAATGTTTCACAGTAAATTGTGAATCAGGTATCGTTGGTGAGAAGCGGCAAGTTTTACTATGAGGATTGTAATAACTAAGTTTACTCCGTCCGGTCGGAAATAGTTGGTCCATATCAATGTTGATGTTGGTCGGAAATATTTGCTCCAAAACAAATTATTGTAGACCTTTTAGAAAGGATACTTGCAAACTACTGGTTGTAACAAAAAGATAAACTTTATTCTGTAATTCAGTACATTAAATTAATAATATATAAACATCAATGAATAATATTTTTAATAAGATAAACACCAAAAGACAAACTCTACATTTTAATTAAATACATGAAATTCATAATATATCAACAGAAGAAACATATTTGCCACTATATTTACTCAATACTTGCGAATTTGTTCTTCAATTTTTCTGAAATCTCAATTGAATTTGGAAGAATTCCTTTTCTTTCTAGTTTTACTTTCGACATATGTTGAAGCCTGTAATTGTTGCCACCGTCAATCAAAATAATCTGTTCTATGGACTGCTGCAAAGTCAGGAAAATGTTGTTCAATGTTGATCTCTGTAATTCTTCAAAGCTATCTGTCACTGCTTCAATTAATTCATCAACGTTACGTGGTGCTTTTTGATGTTGAAGGGATTGGATTGAATTGAAATAGCCGAGGTCAAGTACATTCAGGTCTGGACTGTTTGCAGGCGGGTTAACAATTTCAATTTTCAAGCCTAATTTTTTCAAAGCTTCCTTAAATAAGGGATCAGTTGAATGTATGTGTGATTGAGCATTGTATTGCTGAATTTTGATAATGTACCATATCCTTCGGGTAATTTAAGAACCTTTAAGTATTATCTGAAAAAGAAAAAGACAAAATTATATTAACTTTTACCCTCTTATTTATTAAACGTTAAAATTTGTGTTCAACACACTGTGCACAATCGTTTACTGTACTCAAAACCAAAGTTCGTTAAAATACACATAAACGCGGAGAGTTTTCTCCTTATGTAGCAAATATTTTCGACCGGAGGGAGTATTTGTTTTTGATTACCATGTTGATTTTTGTATGCTTTTGCCGATTTTAGTACAGGTACCACAGTTGTGAAATCGAAAAATAAAGGTTACGAATAAGAAACATTTTCTTCTCTCGACCCTGGTCCTTGTTCTCACACTCAAGAGAAATTGGAAGAGTGACTTTTAAACTTAATTGTCGCGCTCTCATAAGCTTGTTTACTTCCTAGTGTAGCTGATCTATTTTTCAGCGAATGTCAACTTCTCCAGACCGGTACGTCTAGACTCTAGAGCTTGTGCAGCAATGCGGCAGCAAGGCGTCAGAGCAAGAGAATTGAAAACCTCTCTGTGAATAAAATTCATCCTTAGGGCTAGTGTACACTCATCTAACAACAATTCTGTAATAATACCCTTCTATGTAATAGGAAAAAATACATGTTTAGCATTGATTAAATCCTTCTAATACCAGCTACATTATCGAGATTTTGTTGGAGTCCATGATAGCTGTTCATTTTTGGGTCTCAGCAGCTAGAACTCAGGACTGAGCATAAAATTAGTCCATCCGCATTTTTATGGGGCAATAACTTTTACCGCGCAAATACAGAGCATTTCGTAATAAATATGTTGCTCTAAAACAGTATCGCAACTCGTTTCATTTCATCCTAAGCCGTTCGAGTGTTTTTGAGCAACAAAGCGCTGTCGCTATTCACTGCATGAGCGTATTGTGGCTTAACAATAGGAGTAAGCTTTGCTCATTTTTATGCCGACATTTGCATCTGACTGTGAGCTACACGTTGAAGCAATTGTATCAAAGTAAGAATTTCACCGAGTCGAATATTTTTTCATCTCTCCGAATAAAGGGAAGAAGTATAGGCTGCATCACAAGTCCGAAATTGAACTGACGTGTGAATGCAATCAGGGGAAGAGGTTTAACTGTTTTTGTTGAAAAAGAACTAATGATTGTTTCAGCTGAAAAGAGTTCATACTCGCACGCCTAATTTGTTGTCCTTTTTTTCTCTATCTAACATATTTTGTCAAGTATTGGTTATCCTTTATATGAGGTGGCTTAGGTTCGACATTCTTTTTATGGTGATAATTCGGTTCGTTGTTCGTGTCATAGAAATGTTGCGTCGCCGATCGTGACACAATCCAAAAAATATTAAATGCCAATATTTCTACCTAAATTATAACTAAGTTAGTTCGTGAGATTTCAGATTTGGATTTTAGAGCGGAGTGCGGTTTCTCCTACTTTAACTTTTCCCCACAAGGCTTTGCCCCAAGAACTTTTTTCTAGATATCCAGCAGAAAGAAACACATTGATACAGGATGGTTCAAAATTAACTCCTTTCTATAGAGTTAAAGAAAGTCCTTTGTTTCCTTATGATGAAAATGTACAGACACTTTCAATAAGGGATCACTAGACATCGTACATATCATTACCAATATAAAGGATCCTCGACCTACATCGTCATTGATATGCGCCCTATCGACTTGACGGCGTTTATCAGTCAGTTACAGTGAAGTTTTTGTCCTTTTCTTTACTATAATTACGATCAACTGCATATTTCCCTGCAGTCTGTTTTTTATCGATATATATGCATGAGGCCAACTTTATTGAATCTGAATTTGTGAGGTTAGGTATCATAATTCCGACATGCACAGAGAATCGTCTCATGTGAGTCTATGCTCGAATGAACGAATCTCCGGCGTAACTGTTCATTTCTTCTGCTAATAGTGTAAATATTCTTCTGAATTCCTTGTTTTCAGGTCCATCTATTGTTTCATGAAGAACTATCTTAGCGTTTTTTCATAACTTATTCTTTTGATTGGTATTCAGTATGCTGACAGAAATTTTGGAAAGTGTCTAGCGCTTGGACTAACACTGATGAATGTTTCATCATGAACCATCAAGAACGGACGTGGTTCGTTCTACTCTCCGATGATCTCACACTTATGAATTATAGTAATATAAACAACACTTGCAACATATATGATTCACTCGTGTTCTCAACCTTTGTTTATTGAAAAAGTAGACTGTAAAATATAAAATAACCTTTAAAGTTAGTAGGTGACACGCAACAATATTTTTTTCTGTAATTGTTAACCTCTCCGGCAATAACGTACATGCATCAGTTTTTAAGAACTATATCTTCCGGCTTAGTTCCCTGTTACTTTGTATTCTGATACGAATGTATAATTAGTATTTTTTCAGGGTATAATAAGTATGGTTTAATTAAAACGAACTTCCTTCTATGTTTGCAGTGCTCGTAACGTCTATAGTAAAAAAATATCAGGTCGGAAAGAAAGTAATGTCGTTTTTTATTTGATTACTTTACCGCCTCTTAAGAATTATACAATTAATTATTTTCAACGAAATTGGTGTTCTAATGTCTAAATGAGTCTATCAGGAACAATAATTAGTAATATTAAATCAATTTTTACCGGCTTTACCCTCAGGAAATGGATATTAATGACGAGCATTTTGGACATTGTATAGTTTATGAATACGAAAAAGGAACTTTTTCTGCAGTAGCTGCAAAAAATATTCGAATTGTCAATTTAAAGAATGTTTTGAACAATCAAAGATGCCAACGGTGGTTTGCAAAATTTTCGTCTAGAGATTTCAACCGTAAGGACAACCAAAATTGGTAAGATCAAAATCAATTGATCAAGAAGCCATTAGAGATGCTGTTGAAGTCAATCCGAAGTTAACCAACAGAAAATTGGCCCAAAAATTCGATAGAACTCATACCACCATAATTTCATGCTTTCATGCTCTAGGAGAGATTTCAAAACTTAGACAATGGGTGCCTCATGATTTGAATGATATTCAACGAAACCAATGATCAGCTGTCTGTTCATCTTTGCTTTCAAGTTCATCTTTGCTTTCATCTCTACCTCACCCACCTTATTAACCTGATATTGCTCTTTTTGATTACCATCTTTTCAGGTATTTGCAGAATCACTTAAGCAATGAAATTTATGAAAATAGTGAACGACTAAAAAATGACATCGATTTGTTTATATCATCGAAATCCATGAACTTTTTCGAAGAAGGCATCAAAAAGCTAGTTGATCGTTGGTGAGAAGTCATAAAAAATGAGGGACGGTATTGTAAAGACTAGAAATAGCATCATGTAAGTTTTTAAATACAATAAATGTGTCTGGAAAAACCGGCATTACTCTCTTTCCTGCCTGATATTATATTCTGTTTGAATTGTGTACGTTACATGTTCCTTGCTAACTTTAAAGTATCCAAGCATATATAAATTATTTACTTATTCTCCCTTGAGTAGTCATTCATTCCCAAAGCGATAATCTTGCTCAGAAAGTTCGAATGTAATATTCAGGAGACCTTCGCTCGTGAGGAGATACGACACTCACCTTGAATATTTGAGGTGCCGCAGTCCCACAAACAGCAGCCAAGGTTCTTTGTGATTTTAGCTCCGGTCCCAGAATATTTTTGTCTCCGCGCTAGTGTTTCCACTTGGCGGACGGAAACACTCTATTCCGAAATTTTGGTTTGCATTGGAAGCGACACATAAGGGAATTTTAGCCAAAGTGCTCCCAATGTAAAGAGCAGGACTTGAAATTTACCAGCTTGTCAAAAATTACAAAGGACACGACTCAAAAAATAAAAACTTCTCAATAGACATGAATAGAAACACACATTTAGGAATAGTAAAATTAGTTTCACACCCTGAATCTCTCCTTTAGATATAATTTGAACTTATCTGCAAAAATATTGTACTTTTATTATAATATTCATTGTATTTTCGATGTCCCAAATTCTTCTTTCTTAAATTGCGCTACCTTTGCTACTCGCTTCCCTAATTTATATTTTATATCCCATAAACTTTGTCCTGTTGCCTCTAAGCGTTTCACCTGCTGACTAATGGTTCCTTCAAAAATTTTCACCTCACTATTTTGTATCTGCTCAGAGCACAGAGAGAATGTATGAGTGAACGTTTGCTTGTTTTTATTTTGGGTTTTATAAAACTTTACTTCCACTAATTTGTTTACAATAATTGTTCTTCCATTCTTCATTTAACAAATTTCACCATCAATTCACCCTTTAAAAATGCATTTCTTGGTTATAAGCACAATGGATTAGAAATTAAATATTTTACAATTTATGTAATGAGTGAAATGTATGTTTAAAGAAAAATTTATTATATTCCACCTGAACGATCGATAAATACCTAATAATGCACTTCATTTTTAGGGAAACGTAAGCAGATATCACTTGTACGTAAATAAAATGTTGCTAAAAATCGAGTTGTCATCTTTCAGTAAAACTCAATGTCCAGTGCAGTGAAGACACGAAAGTCGTTTAATTTTTACTCAAGTAGAAATTAGATAAGTACATGCGGAAAATGGTTCTTGTCACCATTGGCGGCATATAGGTTATATTATTATTTTTAGTTCTAATGAACCTTCAGTATAAAACTGAAAGTTCATCTGCAGTGCGAAAAGAGTTCATCTTTTTTTTCGACTGGGAGTGGAACGCTGCTGGCCATATAATAATATGGTCAGAAGTTCACCAACTGAATAAGTCCGCTTATGTTCAACATTACTAGCTTTATGGGATGTAAGAGAATGGGTTTAGGGTAGAAGTTAGAGATGCATATAAATTTAACTGTCTCTTGCAGCTATTTGTAAATGCATAAATTTATCCCCTTTCTATACACCTCCATTGAGATTTGAGTAGTTGTTATATTAACGGATATCATATTACTCGTAGTAAGACATTCACGTTGATCATTGATAATCTTAGTACTTATTTTCTTTAAATATTGCAGTTTACAGAGACAATTCCAGTTATCTATCTAAACTCAAATCTCAGGTTTCACACTCGTCTGCTGAGATTATTGTCACAGGAATTAACTTCATGCACGCTTCAGTTAAAAAAAGTTCAAACTCGTTCATACATTCAACCAATTCTTACTTGCGTGAAAACATTTCTCTTGACTGATAAGTGAACCATGTATCCGCAGTTGTACAACTCACTCAGTTTTATTTGAAATGTTATGGTCAAATTCCAAAATTGTTGTCATCAAATGCCAGCGAACTTTTAAAAATATCATCGCAAACCATTAAATAATAAATAATCATTCTGGCTGCGGTCAATCATCGTATGAAAAACATTGATTTTTGATGTAACTTTCCGAGTCACAGATCATGAAAAGTTCACATCATATATGTACATATATATACATATTTGCACTTGATTATTCAAATTTGCTATCTAATTCGTTTCTGTAGACGAAATACAAATCGAGTCCACTAATTCAGATCAAGGCTCCCTGATTGGTCATTTCATGGCCTAATTAGACCATCGCTCAATTCGGTCACTCAGCCCTATGTTCAACTATGACGATTTGAAGTTCCAATTTGGCGAATCTAATCAGTTAATCAGCAAATTTTGTGCAAAGACTTCTAATGAACAGTTGATATCGATGCTTGATAGTCCGAATTCATCTTGATGAGAGACTAGGGTGATAACGAAAAGAATAAAATGTTAAAAGAAAGAAGAAAAAATCAATGTACATAATACTTGCAGTAAACTTGCGATAATGTTCTCAACGGCAGAATACACAACTTATAACTCTTCCACATTGTCTATTTTGTAACTGCATTTTAGGTGAGACATTTTATTTTATTTGTATTATATTTATTCCTATATATTTTCGCTTGCCCTACTGTTCTGACCCAAAGCGGATGCCGTTTGAGACTCGTTGTCTCGGATATGAGAGGCTGGAGTTCATCGAATACCTTCAGTGGTGCATAATTATCCTGTATAACTGTTGCATTGTGTCTAAATATTCCAAAATTGTCTATAGTCTGAAAAGTGTCCACACCTGTCACGGTTCTCTCGTGTAATTAGGACTCCGTTGACGACGATTTCAACGATCATGAGGTTAGTTTTCCAACGCGTAAACTCTTGAGTGTGTTCTTCCTGCCCATTTTAGACGAATGACTCAAAGCGGAGTTTAAAATACAATAAAATGTCAATTCAAGCCCGAAATGATGCTAAGGTTTAAGGAGTTCTTTTCAATCGTGTTTATCGTTCTCATTCATATTTAAAGACTGTATTCTAAATTGAAATATGTAAGTTAAAAAAAATTCCAAACATCCTGTATCTATACTGACTTCTCTGCACTAGTGTTTATGAGCTCAACCAAAGATATTTTTCAATGAAGTCGTTACGTTCAGTAAAACTCAGAAGCAGAAAGACCAGATCGAAAAATAACGTTGATCTTATATGTGTCCTGCAAAAAGCTAATTGTCGTTTTTCCAATTGTTATGTACACCTTGGATTTTGTCAGAAGTCTGTGGTTTTCTTAGATCGATCTGGAATGGAAACCTCTATGAAAAAAAGAATCTTTCTTGGTATGCAAGAATTATTTTACTAGACATTAAAATGACATGCGAAAATTTCAGTACTAAGAGGGAAATTAACTTTGTTGCACTTTTTATGTTGCAAACGCATTGTTGTTTCATTGCTTTTCCATTTTACTTATTTTTTGTTGGAGTTCATCTGGTATGACATACTGACGATTGAATTGTTAAATTTATATTGCACAAACATTTCAATGTTTCTACGCGAAACAGCAGAATCAGTTCAAGGTCGCCTGAAAAATTCTCCTCAAACTCAATGTGAGTTTCCTGAATTGAGTGGAATGGCTTCGGGGCGAATCAAAATTTCTTCATTTATGTGTTTCAGTGAACACTGATGTATCAAGGAAATAATCCACAGTTCTCTTGAAACATTCTTGGTTACAATAATGTTGCAAGGGTCAATTGAATATCAACTTTTAACAAAATTGAAAAAATTAAACAACAAGTTGAAGATTGATGCAAAGAAGTTTCAATCTTTTTTATTTGTATTGACTCTCAAGAAATTTTCTTTTACTCTAGATAAATAAGCTTCTGTTTGTTAACAGGAGTTTCCTCTACTTTTTTAGAGAGCTCCTGCATATTTTGGAAGCTCCAAAAATACTTTCAGTTGTTCTAGTGGATTGAGTCAGAGTGAGCACAAGTATTTTTTCCTTTGAACCGCAGCCGCTGAAAAACTTCAGTGGAGCTAGAATAAATTAGTCGCATTTGTCTACTTCCGAATATTTGCGTTTAACTTGAAAAATTTTTGACGTAAATTACCAGTTATAATTAACTAATGTAGTGGTTCATTATATTCCTTCTTTTTCAAGAATTAGGGATTAAAATCAATTTATGTCTATTAATCTTTCATTGGTTAAGTCGAATTACTTCTAGACTCAATAACAACTCACAATAAATTATTGGTATTACATATACGAATATATGAACTGGATGTTGCGTTTTCTGATTATCCACACTGAGTTATCCGTAACTTTGAAACTATTCGTGGGTTCTATTATAAATTAAAATATGGCTTGCGCTTTGGTTTTCCTAATTCGACTGGCATCACTGCTCTATTTTCTCTATCCGATAGTTAACTTCTCGTAAACAATTATTTACCTGGCAGTTTTCCTCTGGATTACGAAGATAGTCACCTGGAGGAAACTTATTATGAGGGAAGATCTAGTAATTATGAGGGAAAATTACAGCCTCATCACTGTATTCATAGTCCACAACAAACTACAAGTGACCGGATATTACCACTGTTGGCCTGATGCTTCAAGAGACGTGATCCATCTGGCATCTGTGCCAGAGTCTGCATCTAAATGTATTGCCATTGAGAGGGCATCCTTCCAATTTGTTGGTGACAAATGTTCGAAACATTTTACTTGTTCTTTCACCTCCATGTTCAGTTCTTCATCATAAAACTAAGTGCGCAAAATCATTTTTTAGTACTTTTTAAATATCGTTCATTGCTAATTTGTAAATTTGGCAAACTAGTTGAAGTTAAGGGAACTGCAAAAGTTTTGCTCCCCACTCTGAAGCTTTCTATCTGTAGTAGGACTAAAATAATTTTCATGTTTAAACTATAATCCTAACACTGGCGGTTCAATACACATCATGATTTCTTTGACTTGTGAGAAAATAGATTTACATCATGGAAAACTTGACATTTTCGTACCCAAATAAAGTTACATTTTAACTGTCTTTGGTGACAAGTTGGTCTATGAGCGTTAATAGATTAGGTAGCGCAGCAGTTTGATGATGCTTAGCTCACCTAAATGTAGTGTCTCCAGAAACACGATTGTCATAGAGATACTGAAACCAACACTTCATTTAACAAGATTTCAGAAGCGAAGTAACTAAGAAAATTTTCTTCCTCTAAGAAATAGTTTGTTTTATAATATACAACTACCTGTTCGTTACATGTCAGAATATATTCATGCATATTTCACTCACACGTTTCGTTCCTCTTAACTCATTTGTCGGTAAATTTTACTCGTTTCATTTCGATTTCTGACAGCGTTTTACCAAATACAAAAACATTGAAAAAAGCCTACTGCACGTTGAACAAAATTGCCTCTGTTTTCATTTCATGCTGTTAGCATTAACACTACATGATAAAAGGCAAGGTGTCTCTTTGAATAAATAAATTTATATTTTTGTGTGTGTTATTTCTCCTATGTTATTATTTAAATACTGGTAGGTAAATTAATAGACTTTCAGGTATATAAATTCTTCACTGCTGGAGTTAAATCCGTAAACTTTCTGATCAGATCTGAGAATCTGTTGCCTTAAATTCTTCCTTCGAATGCATGATATTAAAACCCGTTATTTTTAACGGGCATACACACTGGTATGCAAATAAAACCTGAAAAATGGCCGTTCAACCCGGGCCTTCTTGTGTTGTGAACTGTTCTCAAACAATTTTATTCGTATTAACATACAGTGTATACTTGCTATGCACATGGGTCAGAATATATTCTACCTTTGGAAATGGAAGTTCAAACTTTTTATAGCTGCAAATGTCCCAACGACCTCATCTGACCCATGTTTTTGCTCTATAAAGACAATTTTGTCTCTTCGTCTCAACGTTAGTGCGCGGTATTTTCGAGTAAGAAGTTAGCAATTTATCATCATAATATGTTCAAAGCCAGCGTTTTATGATCATAAAATCCTTATCACCCACCTAATTTATGACTCTCATTAGTACGGATCAGTTTGCACAGCGAAATTTGATTAAATAGGGGTCAAATAGCAAGTAGTTTCTCAAATTATATAAAATTTCAATGGAAGATTGATTAGAACCATTAAAAACAATAAATGACGAGTACGATATTACTTGAAGGTTGTAATTGATGTATTGTAAAATAATAGTGTTGAAAACAAGTGAATGAAGAAAAATCTTTAATTTCAACTAATGAAATATCAATGAAACATTGATATTAGTCAAACTTTATGAGGCTGCAAATTTCCGAGGGAACTCATCTGGTTCTTCCCGTTAGTCTAAGAATAGACTATTTTGTCATTTCATTTTGGTGTGTGAGATATGATGTGTGAAGAATGCTTGGGATGAAGGCAGTTTGCACTTGGAGGTAAAGCAAGTTCTGTTCATTTTTTGAGCTATAATTTTGAGGCATCATTACATCAATTCAACTTCTGTGCAGCCATCTAAATCACTAAAATAATATTTCTTCTCTCAGATTTTGTTAAAATTATTCTAAAAATAACTATTGTTGGCCCAAATGTACACGCTAAGTAAAGAACACATTAGACATATTTTAATGTATGAATTTCAGAAGAACAATGCAGCAATTTCAGCAGCAACATCTCTCAAAAACACGTATAGAAATGATGCAGTGAATGAAAAGACCTGTAAAAGATGGCTTCCATGGTTCTAAAAGGATGAATTCATTCTCAACGACAAAGCAAGAAGAAGACGCTTCGAACCTTACCAGTACAATTAGAGAACTAAGCAAGGAGTTTAATGTTAACCATATGACCATACATTGTGAAATGAGAAGACTTAAACTTTCTGCTCAGTTTTCTACATAGTTGTACTGGCAGGGTTTTCATCAATGACACCCTGCACTTCCTCAGAACTGAGTCCTTTGGAACGTTCTTTCTTGATTTGTCTTTTAAACTGAAGTCTGTATAATTTGACAGCATGATTCTCATAAGTATCTTTTAGGAGTTTACTACAGAAAGTGTTGTGTTGCTCTCCTAAAGTTCATACAGAAAAATACGCCTAGTATGTTCTTAACTTTCAGTGTACATTTAGGCAACAATAGTTATTTATTATAATAATTTAACAAAATCTGATTTAAGAAATGTTATGTTAGTGATTTAGATGGCTATACATATGTTATTTATGAGTACAATTTATGTAACGATTCCCTAAAATGATAACTGAAATAATAGACAGAATTTTCGTTACAATCTAATACATAAAGACTCCAAGATCGGAGTACGACCCATTTGAATGGAAAATGTAAGCGCGGTTATGAAAGTTTACAACAGCCCAGATTTGTCTTACTGTGTCTCGCACATTGTCTACTTTTTTCAAAAAGGGGGATCTGAATGCCTGCTGCATCTGAGGCTAACTCGCAACAGCAATAGAATCTTGTGGACATCTTATTCGTAATTCGGTTTTTACACAACACCATGGATTCAAAGAAGTAGGTACGCTAGTGCTATACTCGTAGTTTACAGGAGCTATCCAACTCGTACAACTTATCCATCCTCTCTTTCCTGTTTTAGGAAGAAATTTCTAAGACACTATTCGCAGCACAATCCAAAGTGGATTAAAATTCTAAAGAAAAAACCAAGAAATAATGCAAATTTTTATGAAAGTCTAAAATTTTCATTATATATATCTCACTCTGGTCGAAGAAGAAATTAACGAATGCCTATTTTTTAAGTTGTATTAAATCGACTCAAAACGAGTTCAAAGTAATGTTAACTTTTAAAAAAATTACTAGATGATACATTAGCATTTCATTGGTTAGATAAATTGAAATCTTATATATTGAAAAATTTATTCAGCAGGAAAACATAAAAACCTAGAAATTAAACTTCCCCACGAACCATGTTGGAGCATTTATTAGTCCACCTAGATTAGAACCCAGGTATGTACTACAATGTTGTTCTACAAAAAAGTGAACAAATGAATTACTGGCTTTGCTGTATGATGAACACAACTTAAAACTTTCTCTGATGATCACTACAACTATTTTGAAATTATACATCAAAATATTTGGCCAAATTTTACTTGGAAGTAAGTAGCGCAGAGAGATTTACTGTTGTTTGACAAGCTGAGCAAGCAGAAGAACCCATATCGGCTGGTTCCATGAAGCTAATGTTTGCATTTTAGCAACGACGTGATGTATTACATATTTCCAAGGCTGCTGTATCACAACTGTGCACGAGGTGTTACAAGTAATATTGGCTTGAAGGCAGATTGCTATTGAAGGCCAAAGGAAGCAGTAAAACATCCACCTGACGAAGTAACATAAGATCTTGACAAGGCTGGATGATTCATGCTTGCACCAAGGTACATTTTCCTTACCTGTACATGTATATACTCGTATGCTGGAGTCAGTATTTTCTAGCAAGTGCATATACGAATATTTTAAGGACGCATGTGGAAAATTTTAGAGGATGTAAGAACAAGCCGGCAGAAATACGTTTTTTGATTTGGTACCACAGTTACCATACAATTTTATTAATTTAGTGATACGTGTATCGACCTTCTGTCTAAAGAAGCAGCTCATAAAATGAATTATTTGCATCCAAATTATTTCTAGGATCTGTATCCTTTGAAATTTCAGCTTGTGAAACTTCTCGAAAACGCAAGTGAAATATTTCGCTTTTCAGTCGTAAAAAGTAACATTCGAAAAAATAAAGCTGGTGATGATTAACTACAAAAAATTATGAATATATTTTAATAAAAATGTAATTTTATTTGAACCAATTGAAGAAAACTACATTCACGTTTTATTGCTACTAACTGCAGCCAATTTCAGCCAATACTATTCAATAATTTTGACAATCCTCTCAATAAAGAAAAAAAGACTGTATAAATAACATTAAATATTTCCACCCAATTATTCTATAAATATACTGTAAATACTTATTTTATTAACAACATTTATGTTACATGATTCCATGTAAAGTTTTGTCCCACAAGTTAGCTAAGCAAAGTATCTTCCATTAATTTCGGTGAGAAACAGGGTTCAAGTAAAAGGGATTGCTGGAAGTGTTACACACAGATATCTGTTCATGATGCACGTATTTAATGTTTGTAGCTATATGTCATAATAATATTTTAACGTGAGAGGCTTTTAGTCACCAAACTCTAAAAATCCTAACCTGTAGAGTCATGCATTAGCAAAGTGCACGCTAGAAACCTAATATATTTAAATCCAAATGTTATCTAATTAAATCTGATTCGTATCAGATCGAAAGGATCTATGCAAGTGAGAAGCAAAAATTTTACCAGACTCCAATGGACACTTTCAACGGTTGGGAAAAACATGTTCTAACAAAATGCAGTTGTACCTCGAGAACTCCTGGTCGTAACTAAATCCTTGCATTTGTGTCTATGCAAACAGAATATAATAGAATGGAATAGAATGGAAAAAATTAAATAGAATAGAATATGGCAAGAAGATTGAGCCGTTTGATCCATTCTTGGGTTGATGCTCAATTCCCATGCCATCCAACGTAAAAGCATCAATCACGCACATGCACATAAATTATACATAGATATTTCAAAAACGTGTACACACCTTATCACTTACAAGCATTTCAGTCATGCCAACATATCGCAAACATACATACACAGGTCCAGATATAAGAACGATATGGAATTCGCACTTTACACAATTGGGAGGTTTCTTTTCCAACATTTATCGAGACGATTTTTCAACGTGTTCACAGTGCCAGCAGACACACTATTTTTGGATAACTGATATCAGGTTCTGGTAATTTTGACTGAAAAAAGTTTAGAACCTGGAATTTTGATCGATTGATATAGAAACTCTCCGCTACTAACATTCCGAGCTAGTCCGTCAACCAGAATCCCCAAACTTAGACGGGCTGGATATTCATACAGTGATTATTAACAACATGTTTGAATCATTCCCTATGTTTTGAGTTCTTAAAAATGCAACTGAATCTTGCATTCTTCCGTAGCTTCTGAAGATTTCCAGGTATAACTGTTTGTCAACTAGCAGCTTGTTTCGATTCTGTTTAAGAGTATGGTCCTTAATGATGCCACCATGATCGTTTTGGATAAATTTACGTCAGGAGGAGAATAAACAGTTGTCTTTCACTACCTCAGTACTGTCTCTAATGGATTAATTAGCTATGGTACAGACTTGAAATGAGATCTTAAAGCAGGTATAAAATCCTTATATAAAATCGAAGAATTGTATGATAGTGATACGACTGTTTACAACTATTAAAATCCGTTGCCATTTTAATTAGACTAGAATAAAGCTATAGAAATGAGCTGTTTGGTTCATTCTTGGTTGCTACTCGAGTCCCATACCATATAAAGTAAAAGTATCAATCACGCACGTGCACCTTAATCCAGCAACCCATTTCAGTTGGCTTGCTGACGGCTTGCTGACGCACGCAACATATGGAGTTCCACATGGGAGCATTTTAGTCCCGCTCCATTTCATCACGTGTATATCAAGAACCTTGACGTCAGAATTATCAGTAAAATATACAAATTCACTGACGATACGAACCTATGTCATAAATCATTCATCGAAAAAGACAGGATAACTACCCAACCAGAACTCATCCGTTTACTGCGATGAGTCAGTGAAACGGATGCCAAAACCTGGCGAATGAGTACCAACATTGATGAAATTTGATGATCATAATTGCACATTAGTGCAAATAACGGGCATTCATTCCCACGACACAATGAACGACTTACCTGTTGAAGCAGTGCAACAACGAAGAGACCTTGGTACCACTGTCACTGAAAATCTCAACGATGAAAAGCAAGGGGGAAAAAAGAGTCAAAAACTGGAGCAGAATTCTTGGATTCATTGCAAAAAACTTCAAATACACGTCAAAGAACTCAATATTACCGCTCTGTGAAGCGCTAGACTGGCCACATCGGGAACATGCAGTACAACTCTGGTCCCCTACCCTACGAAGAGATATTAATAAAATAGAGAAAATTTAGTGAATAACAACGAACAGGAATCCTGAACTCAGCAATATTAGCTACGAAAGCGTCTTAAACAGCTTGAACTTATATTCCTAAAATGAAGAAGATTGTAAAGATAACTTATTGAGAACTATAAGTATCTCAAAGGCTTTAACAACGGCACACTGGAAAGGTTTTTCGACGAAGGCAGTAACTTGCGAAACAGAAATAACGACCAAAACCTGATGAAGAGACTCCTAGATTCACCAAGCTCTAAATTTTTTTCAAGTTAACAAACTGCTACACCTTGGAACTAGCTGTACGAAAACATCGTTTCTGCAGACGCTGTGAACACACCCAACAATCGTCTTGATAAATATTGGATTAGGAACTCCACAGTATTATAACGTACTGATTCTATCTCCTTAACTTCTTGGGCCTGTACATATATGAATGCAGAACATGTGCATGACTGAGGTGCCTGTGTGTGAGTGAAGTTGTACGCGCACTTCACGGAGAACAAGATAATTTTTTATCTAGAGATATGAAGCAATTTCAAACAAGAATCGTAGTGAATTCTGCTGTCAAAAGGCTGTACTTCATCCTACTGACGCTTCATTTTCACCCTCAATCTAAAGCCGGTCATTTTTACACGTCATGAGCCCCGCCAGTCTACATCCACAGAAAAAAGTCATCAGAGTCGTGACTCAAGTCAGCCTTCCTTCTTTCATAAGTTCAGGAAGTATTTGTCTTTGGACTCATTCACTGATACTGTACCTCCATGTATTTTTTGACTCTCTTCCATTCATTCGGCAATTATGACGTCAGATGCGGAAACCAGTTTTCTAATACTTCTTGAGGAACATTGGCTCTGCCTGTCTACGACGTTTTTAAACAAGTTTAAAATCCTCACATGATGCATTTGAGTGTTTTTCTTCTTGAACTAATTTATACTGGTCTCATTCAACTGTACATATAATGATATTAATAGATCTTACATTTGACTACTTTGTCTTTTAATTTAACTGTGATTTTTTACCACTCTATATCTTCCATTATACAGTTTTTCACAGTGCAGACAATTAATAATCTTTTAGAAACTACTTTAAATGTTTACTTACCTTCGATTGTGTTTTTATTTTTGTAAAATTGAGCTAATTGTTGAAAAAAATAATTGTAGATTTTATCAGAAATTATTCATTCACACTTCGCTATTTTAATGAAATGTGAACCGTAAGTACAATATTTAGATTTTTACTCATTTTTTAGGGGTTCATTCAACTCTGTTTTTGGTCTCAACAGGAAACCTGAAACACACAAATACAGTGTGATTAAAAACTTTGACAACCACAACGTGCAAAAGAACATATCAGATTATGATTTCCCATAAATTGTTTCTGTGAAAAATTTATTAATCTGTGTAGAAACCTTTTGCTTATTTAGCACATTGCATTCGTAAATTTGTGTGAACTCTTATGTAGCTGTGGTAACTGTGGGCTCTACTTTAATATGGAAGAAAACACAGCCGAAGATCAGTGACAATAATTCAGTAATACTGACAATTACTAATGATTCTCAACGTTGCGTTACTGAACTTGAATGTTTTTACTGCCATTTGACGTTAGAATAGAATAGAATGAGGCTATAGGAACGAACTTTCGGGCCCATTCTTGGGTCAGATAATTACTTCGATAAACGTATGACAGTAAATCTGAGACCTGAAAACCGCTGTTATTTTGGCAAAAGCTTATCTAGTCTCTGACTACATATGTGGGTAAGAGACTAAGCAAACTAAATTGTGTATCAATATGCATGTTGATTGTTAGTTAATATTTTTCATTTGCAGGAAACATGGTGCTTGGTAAATCAAGAGAAATGAAATTCGTCTTTCAACTGTGTCAGCAAGGTGTGGGATTTGAATAATCGAAAGAAATCAAATTTCATTGAATTTATTCTTCAGTTTGGGTGTTGGATTGCATAAACAATGGAGCCTTTCATTCATTGCTTAGTATATGTGTTGTTTATTGAATAGAGACCCTCGTATCATTTACTATTTACCAGAACCGTAAAGCAATTCGTTCAAATAAACAGTGAATTGCAGCGGTGTTAGAAAACGTAATAAACCTATTAAACCTTCTCATGCGTTAATATTAAAAAAAATTAAAGTGATTTCTCGGCATAACAATTAATTGTCAGTAAGAGCAATTAAGGCGCAGAGAATATATCACTTCAACAATGTCATGTATTATTATTGCCTGCAATAGAGGATTGAAATTTATTGACGAGTACAGTGTTTATCCATGCGTGTGAGTCCAATTTTATAAAATGCACATGAACAGTAACGAACTGATAAGTCAGCAATATGAATAATATAATTATGGAAATTTTGTCAGATGAAATTGGTTGGAAATTAATGTTTTTATCATAATGTTTGAATAGTTACACAGGGTGTTCGGAAAAAATTGCGTACATATATTTTCATTAATGGACAAATATGCTTCAATATTAAATACAACACATACAGTGGGCGCGAATATTAGAATGCAACCAAACATTGAACAAAAAATTGTTTCAGTTTCCTATAACCGAAAAATTTGTCGTAATGAACTTACACAAACTTTCCAGAAACGATCGATAGCTTTTGCAAAGTGGTGTAAGAAAGTATTTTTAGCCTATACATAACATCGATCAATTGAGTAGTGAGGAACAAAAGTACTCATTATTAATGAAGCGGATACAAGTTAGTACTCATTACCAGTCGTTGCATCACGGAGGAGTTGCAGTGGGAAGAGAGCCACTACGCGTCAAGGAGACACAATGTAAACATAAGTCATTAAAGTTGGAGCCGGTGAATTCATAAATTATTAATATTAAGGAGCAGCACTAGTGCTACGGCTGGCACGTGTGGATGTCAGAGCTTGGAGGTCTAGGAGCATGTATAATTTTTTTTAACGGAAGTATTGTCCTAATCGAATTCCATCAGAGAGAATTGAAGGGATTTCAGCAGTTATCGAATGATGCATGTGGTATTGGTATTCATAAGGCATTCCTCTGGTAGAGAGTTCATCACCGTGACACGGCCGGGGAAAAAAACGAGGGCTGCTGGGCCCTGCAGCTTAGGGCTAAATGGATCTCTGACCTGAATGGGTCGAGGTACTTGTCTGCCGTCAGTGCTGCAGCTTGAATTCTTTGATTCTCCCTCGATCCCCTCTTGTTCCCTCCCTTTCCCTCAAGTAGATGAAATTGTGCCAAAGTATTTTATTCAGGCAGGCAATGAACCAATAATTGGGGTCTTCAGCATATTACGTTTGCAACCTTGCTATGGATTGCAACCTCATACTGGACAATGACAACCTCTATGTTGAATATTTGATACTGAGGCTCATTTATCTTACAATTTTATCATAATGAGAGATGTTTTTTTAACTAGACACTATGCATCGTGAACTTTGTGGAAGCTAGCACTTTATGATATACTTCTCATCTCGCAATAGCCCATCTTCAATTTCTTGGCTCTTTATTAAACGTAGTAAATTAAATTGATCATGTACCGCATGATACTTTGATACTTCGTTAATTCTTCCTTTTCTTCTCTCTTTATGCTCGATAAGTGCGAAACACCAACCAATGTTATGTTCAGCCCTTTATACAATTTATTCTTCTTCTTTTATGTTCTATTAGCACGGAACAGCGAGCAATGTTGTGTTCAGTGCCATGTAAAAAACTAGCAGAAGGCTGTCTTTTTGCACGTTGACTCATTAAATACAACCAGTCAAAAAATTTATGCCCTCCATTTACATTTCTTTTTAGATAAAAGGCCAAACGAGAGTGAACTAACATATTCTTCTGCTTTGGCGTCGACTGACGCTTACAACAACTTGATTGGGTAGATAATTGTAGACTCACATAGAAATCTATTTCAGATTTAATGAGGGACCTGATGAAAAACGTAAATCACTCGGAAGATATTCGCGCACGCCATCATGTTAAGCACTTTGTTCGGGAAATAAGTTTTTTCACTCAAAGTATGAAATAAAAGTATTGCACGCAAACTTGGTGTTTTGGTGCTCTTCAGCGATTCTAAACGTTTCTAATCAGGCTTGCAAGGAATGAGCTACAATAAAGTGAATATGTTTCTTTTAATGAGAAAATTATATTTTACTGAATTTTGCCATATATTTTTTTTTCAATTTTCATCGGCTGCCACCACTCCCATGTCTTCTTGACAACTGTGTGCTAGCGTCTTGTATGTGACCTGGCAGCTTGGACATTTATTCAATTAGTAGAAGACCATTAACTTATGCCCTAATGCTTAGACATAACGCTAGCCCCTCAAATAAAGCCATCCTGACAACCACGTTCCTCGAAGATATTCTTGTCTTTTCACACCAATGTCAATAATGCTCGTCTTGAGCTGGTATGAGTTTTACAGTTTTTGCTGCCTCTATTTTTAGCCAAATTTGTTTTAATTTATCCATCATTATCGAGGGAAACGTATTTTTGAAGATGAGGTAGAAATTTCCCTTCGAACGAGTTTGTTGTTCGTATATTTTTGTCCTTTCCTTTTCAATGTTTGGAAAACTTCTTCGCCTAAATTTTAAAACCATTTTATTGCTTCTATTTCTATGGTACGCTGTTTTCATGAATCTAGGGAAATAACTGAAAAGTTTTTGATTTAGTTTTATCTTATCTACCATGGGATCAGGTTACGGAAACAAACTTACCAGAGAAAACACTGGCGTATCTGCGATGTTTAATCAAAATTAAAAATATTTTATTGATCCATGTATGTAACATTTAGGAAGACAGTGTATTCAAAACTTCAGCATTATTGTGAAGTATAAGCGATCTGCAATTCAAAACACTCATAAAATAAAAGCTGTGCTTACTGATACCTGTGTATTACACTGTGTTGTATAATAGCATAGGCAACAGTTGCGCAACTATCGACCAAAATAAAACTTCCACCACGAGTATTGTCATTCAAGCGAAGCATTTGAATCCAAACATAATGATGTTCGACTCTTTTCGATTGTAAAAAAACATTTGTTATTTTAAGAACACATTATTTTCAAATAATTTTTCCCGCACAATTAACAAGGCAACTTGTTTATATTGTAAAAGACAATGCAGCAATGCAGCCAGATCGAAGGTGAAATATCAGTACAATTGATTTTATTACGCGGTAAAAATATTTTATTTTTAGCTGTATTTTTTAACATTGAATACATTATAGTCAATTTATTGTTTATATATATGTGTATATATATATATAATATTTCATATTCCCACATTATTTTTTACAATATCCCTGAATCTTAATGAAATTTTACTTTAGATACGTACCAAATATTTACTGCAGTGTGAATGCAGAATTTTATCAGCTACCCACGCTTTTCCTCATGATTTTTCCGACGTGTAATGCATCTTACAAACTGGCCAAAAAATCTAAGGTAAAACGCATACCCTTGGCAGGCTGCCATGACCAGGTTTTTGAAGGACCAATTCAGGCCGTACTTAAATGTTTAATTGATTTTTTGCTTCATTAGAGACAAATTTGACTGGAGGAATCCATGACAGACTCATTTGCTTCAGAATGATCATGGCTGCTTTTTTGTTAGAAAAATAATTTGGCTTTCCCTATCAAAATGATTTATTTTGATTTTATTTTTCTGACTTGAATCTTTCATGTCTCTAGTTTTTCAATAAATAGCAATTAATATAATTTGTTTATCGAGCAGGAGGGTAGGTTATCAGCTATTTATTTTCCTCGTTGATTTGTGGGAAACTGTGGTAAAAACTGTGAGAAACAGTGGAAAACAGTAGCAAATCAGTTTAGATTAGCGAATGTCAAAGAAACACACTTGAATTCTTTTATTGTTGGTGTAAGTTTTGTTCCAACATTTTATTGCTGAGTATAATAAATAATTCTTAGGTCAACTACACAGCGCAATTAGGATGAACTTTCTGCTTACTCCATAATTTATCATTCATCCACTCGTATCATGTGCGCTCCTAGTGTACATACATTCATTTAAAATCATTTATTCATTAGTTAGATGAAAACCAAATTACCATATCCCTCATGATGCACAAGAACGCAAATAGGATAACCCTCAGGGGATCACTGTCATCCAAACTGTGTGGCTCAGGGGATCACTGTCATCCAAACTGTGTGGCTCAGGGGATCAC
>VCRD01001788.1:0-35955 GCA_006783055.1 Trinorchestia longiramus
TCAATGTCACACTTCCTACGCTCAATGTCACACTTCCTACGCTCAATGTCACACTTCCTACGCTCAATGTCACACTTCATACGCTCAATGTCACACTACATACGCTCAATGTCACACTACATACTCATTTTGGGACGAGTGCAGTTGACTCTACATAATAGTTTCGAAAAAAGTCTTTAATTCAAGGAGTTGAGCCAATTGTGTAATCCCAAATTCTGCAATTTTACAGATAACGTGGTAACACTTTCTGAATATATATATATATATATATCCACTAGCTCAACGTTACCGACATTAATGAACTCGCGTCTCATCTGGTAGAAATACCTGTACTTTACCTAGAATCGACAAAGGATTCATACATATCAGATGCACGAAAGAGTTCGTGCATTTTCTTTCGATACAATCAACAGATATTTGAGTATCAGCGAGAAATAAAAATTATTCATATTTCTGAGGGGTATTGAGCTTCCAGTAGAGAAAGGTCTCACAAACAGGCTGACGATCCAAAACGTCCCAGAGACAGCAACAGGGTGGCCGTGACAGACGCTGGTGACCAAAAGAAAAAAACTTGAGTCAACCCTGATAAGTCAGCGCTGGGTGTTAATATATTCGTGAAATTCGAAATTATGAAGCAAGGTCTGTCGGAAGGGCTTGTGAAGAAAGCTCTTTCTCAAGACAATTCTATTTGAATAAAAAATAGAACGTATCCTTTAATACCACGGGCTAAAATATGAGAAACTTTTAAATTCAATAAATGATAAAATCCACGAGGGACAATAAAAATTTATTCGAAAAACTTGAAGAAATATTGTTCATATTCTCATGTTCATTACTCAAAAAATAAATTAAATTGATGAAGGAAGTCGATACCTGACAAAGCAAAAACGAAAATAGGTGATCTAGGATGCAATTTTTCCGAGCTATGAAACTCAAAACATTTCAAATAGATGTTTAAACATATTTCTTCCTTTGCCAATATGACCTCAGCAAGATCTCAACTATTTCCAAGTCTCTGCTATCACTAACGACAAAACGAGGCAGCGTACGCACCTCTGGGACAAAAAAAAACAGAGGAAACGAACGAATATAGGAAGAACAAAAAAGAAAATACGGTATGAAACAAAGAGAGAAAAATAAAAAAGATAGAAAGTAACCATGCAATGAAACTATTTTATGTTTAGTCGCACAGTACATAGGCCATCCTCTCACGAGAAACAAATAGAAACGAAAAGAAAACATTAAGTAAACCCACCGCAGACTCTTTCAACAATCATTAGAACATTATAAAATGTGGCTGTAGAGACGAACCCAGTGGACCATTCTTAACACGTTGCCTCCAATTGCCTGATTGGTGTAAAACTTCACTTTGTACGCATAATCACTAGAAGGATCTGAAAAAATTACAGAACCTAACCTAAGTGGTACACATATGTACCACTTCGGAGTCAACGTGTTAAGTTTGTACCTTTGTTGTTACTTCTATATGCGAACACATTCAAAAAACGTCTTGACAAATATTGGCTAAGAAACCCTCCAGATCTGTAAAGTTCTTATTCCATATCCAACTTGACTCTTGGGGCCTGTGGCTGTATGTTTGCGTGGCTGAAATGCTTGGAAGTGATTAGGGTGTCCGCACGTGGCTGAAATATCTATGTAAAATTGAGGTGCATGCGCGTGATTGATGCCTCTACGTTAGACGGCATGAGACTTGGATAGCAGCCCAAGAATGGACTAAATGGCTACTTTTTGTTGCCATATTTTTATGGCATGTGGCATTAAACAGAAGCACTTGTGGTGGAGTGCACTAGTTTAAAAACGTGGAAGAGGCTGACCTCGCTCTGAAGAGCCATGGACTAAAGAAGGTTAATTTCCTGTGGCACACCGACTAGAACTGACATTAAAATCAACATGACAACTCAAATTAAGCCCACGGGTTCAAAAAATCTGTCAAGAACGCAACATTTTCAAAGCCCTTTGACGCACACCCTAAAGAAAATCAGAGCAAAAACATAGGAAAAAACATTGATTGTTGAAGTTTTTGTAAAACAATGTCAGCTTACTGTTCAATAGTGAATTAATTTTGTTATTTCTCCAACAAAATAAAAAATTATTTCTCAGAAAATTTCGTACATCCATCTTCTTGAAGCAAGCAGATTTTCACACTAGCTGCGCACATAAAAAACTGCGGTACCTTCATGTGAAGCAATGTTAAATGAGCATCTGTTTCACTTCATTTATGTTGCGTATCGTTCACTGAAGACATGACATGTGTGGAGGGAGCTGAAATTTTTGGTAATCACACTTGCTAGCCATTATCGAGCATGAATACGCTTAAATTTTCCCATTTTATTCAGACATGCATGATCATGCATCATGAATCCCATTTGAGCTAAATATTTTGAGAAGAAAAAACACTACCTGTCTTGCCTTCTCTAAAGATAAGTTCTAGGTGACTTCGCTTCACGCACACACACTCCAATTTAGCGCTTTCCATCATGATTGAGTGTCCTCGTATTTATCACTAAATCAACTCGAAAAATCAAAAGTGATTGAAAAAAAAAACACGAGTAGCCATTGGAGTGTCGTTCGTATCGACTAACGTGCATTTAAGTAACGATAAATTTAAAAGATTAGATCTGATGATGAGCGGAGCAAACAACACGACGGCGCGACACTGAAGAACCGATGCATTGTGTAGGGCTCGACCGCCATGCAGCCTGCCAGCACCTCACACTGCATCCAACCATCGTGTTAAAGTATGACTGGGATTTTTTAACCCTATTTTCACCAGATTTTCTCAAACACTATACGTATTCATTCCCACACAAGGAATTAAACTTCATCACTTTGTTTACCTGAAAAGCTAAACCAACCTCCAAGATTTTAAATTTGGTGTTCGTTCAAAAATATAGCAATCCTTTTCAAAATAATGAACATAAATATGAGTACGTTTGTGATTTGTGTCGTTACTAGATAAAATGATGAAAAATTAAAGCTTTAACATTTTAATTCCTGCACCCAATAGCAGTTAAATAACTCCCTTGACCTAATTGCAAGCATGAATGGCACATTTTGGGCTCCGGCGACGATAACGTGTGACATGACAAACAAATAATAAAAGAAATCTGTTCATCATACCAACCAATCACAGTTGAGCAGATATTTCAGTCCTATAAAAAGTTGTTTCTATTACTGACTGAAGCAGAGCAGTTTGAGCTGGCATCGCTGGCTGAGCGTCTGTTGGTCTCGAGAAGTAAGCAACTCGCCCAACCTGCGCTGCACAAGCACTGCCACAACCACGCACAGACTACACACATCTGCAGCGCTGCTTTACTTCAGCCCGAGCAGCGGTAGTCAGCAATGATCTATTAACACGTTGCCTCCGATTGCCTGATTGGTGTAAAACTTCACTTTGTACGCATAGTCACCAGGACTAGAAGGATCTGAAAAAATTACAGAACCTAACCCAAGTGGTACACATATGTACCACTTCGGAGTCAACGTGTTAAAAGAATGCCAACTTTGCACCTGAGAGCATACATTGAGACACCATGTGATCGACAACCTGCCAAGTGAATTTAGCGACTACACAGAGGTACGTCAATGTTAACCTCATGAGAAAGTGTGTTACAGTAGTTTTATTAGATGTAGTGAGCAAATTGAAAATCTATTAGTATTATTCTGTACTATTTCAGGAAATTCCCTCACACAAAACACCCCTTAAAAACTTGCCTAGTTGGATTCGTCTTTATAGTTACAATTGGTTTAGGTGCAATAACAAACAGTCACTGCGTAAATAGTATTTTGTATTCCTAATAGAATATGGATTGAAAACCATATATTTCTTGCAGTCAAGGTCAGCCAGTTAAGTAAAAATTACTTTTGTCTCAATAATTAATCCTTCGACTAGGTTCCCTGGTTCTTTGAATACTATTCAGTTCTACCGTAAAAGTTCAGTTTTTACCACTGTGTTCATCTGAAGTGAAAGAGTTAATTTCACAAACATCTAAACATAATACTGCTACAAAATTCCCATTGAAAATTAAAGTACAATACTTCCGAAAAATAGGTCTCGTTGTTGTAAGTCAGAAACGCACATTTTTTAGAGGAATCAGAAGCTCATTTTGATATCATTTGAAGCACTTGAATATTCAGTGCTCTACATCACATTAAAGTTTGTGATAACTAGACCTACGTATAGTCAAAACGAAGAAATCAATACTAATACTTGGAAGCAAAAAATAATTTTTACTATCTTTCAAGATATTTCAGATACAAGCGAACCTATCATGAATTATTTTCAGCTCTCCTAATGAGCAACAGAATGCTCTGTCGGCCGAAGGTACCGAAAAGGAGAGGTGACCTTTTGAGCGGAAACAAGGTGGCGGCGAAGCGAAATAATGAGTGGCCGTCATGGTGAATAAGGTGTCAATGAGGGCACCCGCAGGCTCACCCACACGAACAAACCCCATGGACAGACCCCCACCAATCAACACATGTGCGCAGAGCGCTCATTTCTATTCCTCTTATAATATCCATTTCCGTTTCATCCCTATACTTAGGCACACCCTGTGCCAAACTCTCCCTCAAATCTTTCCTACTGGTACCGACCTACCTACTCGCATGCAAGCCGCGCGCACTGGAGCTTCTGACGCGCTAGTTCAAGTGCCTATAGATGAAGGAAAATTACTGCGCTCTACGCAGTAATTTGGATGGTAATTGAATGTAGCAGCGATTGTTAGACATTCCAGGTCCTAATCTAAAAATTAAATATCGTAAGAGAAGTCATGCATTAAAACCATCTGCTGACCGTAAAATTCCAATACGAACGACATTAAACTGGAAATTGACCATCATGGTCATTTAACAGGCATAATTTGAACCTGCAAAAACTTGCAACTGTGTGACGTAAATATCAATGCAAGGGAGTGTCTAATTTTAGACTGATGCAAATAAAAGAGCAATTCTTTAAAGGTTAAAAGGAATATTTTCCATAAATTTCGCTAATAAACCGTAAAATGTTAAATTCTCAATGAGCTCATTGTGCATTATTGAAAAGAATATATTTCTGCCTATGTCTTAGCAACCCAAAATGTTAATGTTTTTACTTTAAGATTAATGCCTGTACTCTGAGATTCGCATTGTAGTTTATATTCAATGCATACGACACATATACAATGTAACTATCCTGCGAACAAAATTTTTCGCTTTCGAACAAGAGTCAAGCCTGACAGATCCGTAGGAGGATAATCCATTTTGAAATATTTTTCGGAAAATGTGCGCTTAATTTGTGGACAACTCACTTTTGTTTCTATCGAAATCAGAATATAGTCAAAAATATACATATTAGCGAAATAGTTACACGAGACGAAACGGTTTCATCACAAGTACGGCTGCAGTACACAGAAGAGGTAAACCCATCCGAGTTTATAGAACCAGTCAGCAATGCAACTAACTACCAAAAGTTATACATGCATCACAGTTATAAGAAAATGCAATAGAGAATTTTAGTGTTGGCTACCAAGGCCTCACAACACGCAGTGCTGACAGCTGCTGGCTGCTGCGTGACGCTGGAACTCGTAAAGACTACTGGCCTCGAGCATGAGGCGTCCTGTCAGATAAACAACCTGCACGACGCGATGCTGCCCTCACCTCAACTGAATGGTCGAGTGAAGTCGAGCTCTAGTCAGAATGTCGTGCAGCAGTAGTCAGAATGTCGTGCAGCAGTAGTCAGAATGTCGTGCAGCAGTAGTCAGAATGTCGTGCAGCAGTAGTCAGAATGTCGTGCAGCAGTAGTCAGAATGTCGTGCAGCAGTAGTCAGAATGTCGTGCGGTAAAGACGCTAAAAATCCATAATGAATAAAAAAATACATCTAAAAATGTTGTGAAATTAAACAAAATTAACACGGAAGAAAGGCATTTTCATACTTAGGTCACAGTAAGCGCAGTAACCAGGGCTACGGAAACTGAATTGAATGTTGTCACCAACGTTCAGCTGTTCGTTGATAAAAGACTGCACAAATATGAAGTGCTTCTTACTAAGAACCTACTTGGAAAAAGCTGAAAACTCTTTTCTGACTGCAAGCAATTTCCATTACTTTCGCCATCTGGCTTATGATTTACTGGCGTGACGCTATTTTTTGCAGTATCCAGCCAGCAAAATATGGTACACAGAGACACCTGTCAAGCCCCATGATGGATTACCCGTGAAAATTTCAAAGGAGCTCAGGCAAAATTTGCTATAATGATTTTGCCGAGATTCAAACACTGCTTTCCAGATGGAAATAATCGTTCTTTCGAACATACACTTTTTATCATACTTCTAACGTGAACAATGACGAATTTATGAATTTCTTCATAAATCGGTTTTTAGTCTACAGTGCTGAATGGAGAGCGACGACCACATGTCTAATTAGCTAACGTATCATATTGTTGCGAAAAGAAATTTACATTTTCAATTAAATGGCCCTTTAGTTTGTTAAGTAAGAAACTAAAATGTATGGTAATTTAGAGAATAATAACATTTATAAAGCTTCTTCAATATCATTACTTTCAGATGCGCGGGACTAGTTGGTTCTAACAAAATTGTTTCCAGAGTTCAAAACTGCACCTCATAAGCAAGATCACCATAAAACGAGGAGTACATATCATTAACAGGCAACTTATCTCTCTACTTTTACTTTCAAATTAATTGCCTCATTCAAGGTACCTCTCTCTCACATGCAAAAGCGGCAGCCACGAAGACCAGTTGATGCCTAGTTGATTTCTGCTGCATTTCCAGCTCATGAAATGAACAAGAGCATCGCCGACCAAACCCGACATGCAGGTCCTACAGCTCGCCAGACATGCAGCGAGTGACTGGTGTGCAGCAACACAGCTGTTCTTATGCTTCGCCAGGGGCACTCTCGTCCCAAATTATACAAAGTCTGACAACAAAAACGAATGTACTTACAGCACTAACTGTACCCCGTCGCCGGGCCGTACGACTTCCTCTATAGCAACCAATTGAATGGTGGTTGAGATAATGACCAGATAGATGCGGTGTGCAACCGCAGGTAATTGAGAGCTTCAGAACGCGCGTGCTGAGCTGTGTTGGACGTGCGGGGCTCATGCCCCAAGCGTCTGTATTTAATTTAATAATTTAACTGCACACTGCAGCTCCAGGCGTATATGCCAGCGAGTGCACGCAAACGAAAAATTCGAACGTTTTTCTGATTTTGTTGAGAGACCTGAGAGTAAAATAATGCACATAAAAATTTCGGAACAAACGTCGTCTGAGGTCACAAGAAAATGGTTTGTTTTCCACCAAGTACTCAGTGGCATTTATTCTAGGATAAATGAAAGATCCGCCACCGAAAAAGTTTCAAGTTGACTTTTGATTGAAAATTTATGATGAATTTATTCGTTATTTATTCGGATGTCAATGGTCTAATATATAAAAACTTTGAAATGAAGACCGTAAACTTTTGAAGGAGCAAAACAGATTCAGCCCTAATCGTAAGGAATAGAATAATTATTGAAATCGCGTAACAAACAAAATCTTACTTTATATTTTAAAGCGCATGAGAGTCACAGCTTGATTGTTTCTTAAAAGACTGGCTCCATACGCGTGGCTGTCATTGAGAGCGACCCCGTATGAAGCAGCGTAATCAGATGACCCACGCCACTCAACCTGCAGAACTGCTGCACTCCTCAAAAGCAGAGCTGTGGCAGTTGTTCACACGATTCACTAGAACATCGTTAGCAACGTAGTCCATCGTGTGAACCAGAGTAGTGATTGCATAAGCTTTAAATATAGGAATTACTCAAGGTCGTTGACTAAAAAAGAAATTGGATACCAAAAATAGAAGTCATCACTTCTAGTTTTAACTCCATGAACTCGCAATTGAAATGAGCATTCAGACGCAGCAAATGAAGTCCACTGGACTTCCAATTTCTTAAGAGTTTATACTCTATACTCAGCTGTGAATATACAGGGTATCCCCAAAAAAGTCTCAATCATTCAATGAGTGATACATTTTTCACAATTTTTTATTCATACATCAAGAGGCTTCAAAATTGTGTGTATTACAAAACACAAAGTATATAAACAAAAGTATTGTCAAAAAAGTACAGAAACAATGACCACTATAAGAATGATTATATGTTTTGGAACACCCAGTATTAATTGAACCAATCATTGTTGCAATTTTTAATTATACAGCTCATTTTTACCTAATGTGCAACAAGATTATTGTTAAGTACGACCTAGGCAGAACTGTACCACTATACTACCTAGCATAGGCAGAACATCTGCATACAGTTAAATATGGGCCCTGAATAGATGGTCGATAATAAAATTGAGCATGGAGATCTATTACAGGACATTCCTTTCATTGGCATTTATCCATCACGGGGCTGCTGCATCTTTAAAAATTCTCCTGCAATTCGCAACTGAACCAAACAAGCTTCCTTTCTTGGTACTGAAACGCCAAACGTGGGAACGATATCGAAGGAGTAGCCTATTCATCGACGCCATCCTACTCAAATGTTTACCCTTTCAACGTAGGTGTTAGAGGCAGTATTCCGGACGTCTGCGAATTATTTTCATCGTCAGTTAAAGAATCTGTTTAAGTTTAGGTAAGGGTAACATCAAAAGTATGTTCCAATAAATCATCATTAATAATCGTGGTACGAAGAAAGAATGACCTCCATGAGTTGCATTGGTAAAGGAATGTGACTTCGAAACAAGCGCACTCTCTGATTTGCCTACCGATCCAACATCACTGAGAGCAAACTGTCGAAGCTAATCCAAGCAAACTGTAACAAAGGGAGTGCGAATTCTCTCAAACCTTGCCCCCATCATTTGGTCTCTCAGTGAGGAGAATAATCAAGCTATCGACAAAGACAGTCTCGCTTTAAGTTGAGAGGTCACGGATATAGTGAAAGGTTACAGAACTCTTCACTAAGCTATCGAAAATAAACTACACTCAAGGTTATCGACATGCTCTAGGGTAGAAATAAATTTCAACAAAATTACCAATAGCTAAGAATGAGAACAATGTACATATTCCCCATATTGAAATTGAGCAATCAAATCGTTGTGATGATACTCACTCGTCTTCGAATGAAGTCCGTGTCGCAGGCAGATCAACCCCTCATATTTTTCAGCCAGTCTGCAAAAAACAAGCAAAAACTTTAAAAAAAATCGGTAATTATTGGTTGATAAAAGTCATCTTAGAGCCAGTATCTGAGAATTCTGACTAATCTAAGTATTAGTAATATATATTTCCCACGACTCATTTAGCATGTGTAACAAGCACATTAGGAATAAAGAAAAACCAGGGACAAAGTAGTAGTAGTTAATTTTTTTACTCTGAAAAACGCTAAGATGTAAAGCAACGCTATCATAGCCGTAGCATTATCTGGAGCGGCGCAGTTAAGCGGAGCAGGGATGCAGACAACAAAGAAAGATAAGATCGTTTCGTCACACATAATTACTTGAAGCCATCGTTGGAGAAGGTTGTTAACACAAAGTCGCATTATAGAAGGGCTCGTCAGGTCGAGAGAGGGTGGGGGCAGCAGCCAGAAGTGGGCAGTTTCTGGATTGTGCTCCACCGCAGTGATACGATGCACAAAAGTAGCAATAGAGAAGTGGCCTATAATGGGACCCTGAAAAACGGTCTGTTGGGCAGCTACGCGAGATTACTACTGAAAAATGAATGCAGCAGTCTACACAGTCAAGACTGACCTACGGCGAAATGGAGATTCTTCGGAAATATTGAAAGTATGAATTTATTACTCATACTTACCTTTAGAGTCTAGAATCTTCTAGTTGACAATTTTGTTTCAATACCAAAAAACAGTAAGCAATTCTTCATACAGCACAACAAGACTCAAGTAAAATTACTTGCATGGGAACAGTTTTAGAGTATCATGCAGGTTGCAGTGACAAAACATACAAAATAAATATTCGCTGTCCCTCCACAACCCCAGCGAGGTACTAGCGAAACGCCAGGCCTTGGATGTAAAACTCTCAAAAAATGCCTCCAGCACCGTGAATACACGAGTTAACGTAGATAATAATTGGGACCTTATACATATGTACGTTTGTAAGCAAACTATGAGGCAAATATAAAAAATATGAAGAAAAATAGTCGAGAACACATTGGGATAAAGTTTTGAGTAATGAACATTTAGTCCAACACACGTTAATATTTAATTAAAAATTTTCAAATGATCTAGGAAAAAGTCGGAATAACATGTGGACGAATTATGATGCAGGCCAATTACGTTATAATGGTTCAGAACAGCAGCCTGTTCGGTCAGAATTAATTTGCTGCCGAGCCAAGGCAAAAAAAATCGAAAGGGATGTGGACATAGAGAATTAAGGGCCAACTAGCGCTCTAGATGAACGTATTTTATAAACTCAGAAGATTAACACGCTCATTTGAACACATTTCGAAGACCTATCATGGCATCAACTATAATAGATTGTTTTTTTAGGTCAACATTAGTTACTTCAGAAGAAACTAACGTTCTTTGCAATGTACAAAGATAGTAAATCGATAATGTAATATTTAGCCAGCGCAGCAGCATAAAATGTGGATCAACTCTGGCAGTGCGCATAACTTAGCAAAAAAAAACATTTTAAGTATGACCAAGAACTGCATGATAGACACTTGATCTTGATGGATGTCGGTCGCGCAATATGACAGACAAATCGTAAATAGAGAAAGACAACAGTAAATGGAATTCAAGCTTATATAATGAGTTAGTGTATCCACAATTGATTTCCCGAGTTGATGATTTGACGGTTAGCATGCATGAGAAAAACGAAAAAAAGTGAGAACTCGACTTCAGGTCACCTCGAGCAGCGCTAAGTCTTCAAGCTTTGCTAAAGAACACTTCTGTTCAGTGGCACTCCAATGGATTACATAGATACATAACCGTGTTAAGAATTTAGAAGCATGAAACAGAAATGTTATTTCTAAAACAATGATGCAATGAAGAAAGATTGTTCGATAGCTTCTCTAAACCCAAACTGGTCTCATAAATAAGAATTAGCACTTAAATATTGTACACGAAATGATTTCAAAATTCGACGCAGGGATGGAAGTACTCTTGCAAGGCTTGAAATAAAAAAGTTTGATAAATGAGAGATGATATGAGCAAATCAGTTAGAATAAAAATGAGAAAAAATCTTTAAATAAATTCTCCTGAATAAATAAATTTTAATAAATGCTGGCTTAAGGACATCTATGCAGCAAGTCACCATGTTAGAAGCATTGTATTCAGTGGTGAAACGGTGACTGGTCTCTTTATGCATTCATGTTTCCGTAGGGATGTAAATTACTTTTACGTTGTTATCAACAAAAATGTTTAATTGTAATGGTGTTTACTCGAAAAAATGAAAAAATCACCAGAAGTATTTATGTGGTTTTAACTGTTTCTAAATTACCACAAATGCGTTCTAAATGTTGGTGCTCTTCAAGAATCGTTTCTTCGCTAGTATCAACAAATAGAGACGTGAATTTCGTAAAATCTCGATAAAAATTGGAGTAAAAAATGTGGTAACTAAATACCATGAAGAAAAACAGAAATTGATAATACTTGGAAGCTTTTCGTGGAAACATTGTTAGTGAACAAATGGAAACGCCAATTGCATTTCTATTTGTTCAGCATTGTTTTTTTCATTTCCCTTCACCACTTCAATAGCCTACAAGTTGTTAAACAGAATTCAGCGCTTAATGAAACGCGTGCTACGGTGTCGTGCTCCAAAGGTGTCCTGGTGTTAATAAAAAAAAATTTCGTCATCCCAAAATAAGAGAGCGTAACGTGACATGCAGTCGCCTGCTGTCACAAACAATGAAACAATTGGTGGTACAACGCAATGTGTCACTGTAATCACAAGTTGCGTCAGATCCTAAAAGCTGAACGCTCAGGCATGCCTGGGAAGAATTAGTGTTAAAACAGTGCTGCGTTGAGGAGTGGTCACATGTGAATACTGCACAACAGCGACCAAGTGTTACAACAGTCTCGTGAAAATTGTTATCTGAAACCATAATATTTCCAATGGTATTGCGATCTTCATCAAAGAAAACCAATAACTGTGATAGTTTACATTATATATTTGGTGGTTTAGACATTGACAATAAGCACCTCAGGGAGACAATAATGGAAGAATGAAGATAAAAGTATCGAAAACACGAGCTGGAAGCTGATTCCACAGAAGACTGAAGAACAGTAGAACAGAGAACGACAAAACTTACAAAACAATAAAATGAGATCCACATCAGCCACCTGCAACAAGTATTGAACAGCTACAGGTATTACTCACAAGCGCAAATTCCTCAAAGTTCACTCAACAAATTTAGCACTAAGAGCACACCTAAAAATGATGCTCAAAAATCCTTTATATCTGAGAAGCACCAAGTATACAAAACAAAAGGATGGCAATGTTCTTCAATAACCTAAGGTGACAAATAATAATATAAATTCAGATCGAAGAGAGGACGACGACAAGGTTTTCAGTCCACCTTACAAGCTCACTTCTTTTCGGTTAGCATCCAAACATTGCACTGTGACAACCTATTACTTACTCAACTGTTTAAAGTGAAATTTTATTTTTACTATAGATGGGCAGTTATCAGCGATCTCGAACTTTTTTAACTTTTCTTGCAACATTTTGCTCACTAAATCTCTCAAGCACACATTTTTGAAAACATGCTTGCAGTAGATAGCGACAAACCAATTCTGCGGATTAGAGGCGCTGTAACTAAGCAAGGTGTGGGAACAAGGCCAAGATTTACTGTCGCTAAGCAGCTTAACTCTTTCGTTCCCGTTGGGGTATTACGTCCCGCAGAAAATTGGGATAATATGTCCCGTTGCAAAATACCAATGGGACAATTAATCCCAAAATATTTCTAACCTTGGCATCTTAGCCAAGTATTTGAGATTTTTTAGATTTTTCCAATGCTTTTTAGACAAACTAATTTTTAGCAAAGGAAAGCTACATTTGCCTTAAAAACATGTTCGGTGGTTAAATGGTTAAGACAAAATGCTCCTCCAGATGGCCCTACGCAGTGGTTCATTACTTACCTTCAAGGAGGGGCACTAAAAAGCTTATTTGAGTCACACTTTACCTTTTGATAACACTATGAATTTTGATCAACAGCTTTTGTTGAAAACAAAGCTGATGTATACAATATACAAATATTAGCATACGGGACAAAATACAACTCTTGACATACAGAACCAGTATTCCATGTTTGTATATCCGTAAACTCTTATTGCTCATTTAACAAAGAATTGTGGTGCTGGGTGCGTGTATACCTGCAGAAGTGAACCATGCTTTCACTGCAAGGCTTCCTGTTACTGAATTAAAGTAAATAACGTGCTGTCTTCAACAGAAGGCATAGACTTCAGTAGGGCGATAACTGAAGACATTTTTTATAACAAGAGAAGAAATTTCTGTTTACTCCCCAGAATCGTAAGATTTGAAGCCCAAACAAGAGAATTTACAGCAAAGTCTTAAATGAGTCTTCCTTATTCCGCAACCTTGCAAACCCAAAAACTGAGGTTTTGTAAAAACAAAAGATATACGTCAAGGACACTGCAGACTCTCTGTTGAAAGAGCGTGTCAAGACACGCCATGAATGGCAAAAAGTCGTAAATTACATAAAAATTTTCTTCACTGATATCAGAACTTCACTGATATCAGAACGTACTTCGATGATTTACAATGAACTAACACGGTGAAAATACGTCCAAGGCTCGAACATTAAAACTTTAAACTACTTTTTATAAGCTTGTGACATGCTCGTATGCGTCCCAGGATTTAACTTTTTAAAACACCCTATAGAAATAAACTTTCTTATTAAATCAAATGATAAATTCGCAAGAAATTTGGGCTTGAATGTATGAAAAATTGATAATAGTGAATTTTAGGAAATCTTTAGCAAAAATGTAAGACCCGTTCTTCGAATTTTCTGCAGGATAAATGGCGGGTGGAGATCTCGGGACGTTTCTTCCGCAATTAGCTGAAAGTGCATTGCACAAAACCCCGTATAACAAATGAATGATTTGAAAACCCCCGTAACACACAAAGCGAGTCTTTTTGCCTGCCCTTCGAAGCACACACCTATTACCCCGAAAAAAATGCAGACAATCTAGCACTTTTTTTTTAATGAAATTTGAGTAAAAACTTTGAAACCATTTTACTAGTGCGTCCTCTGTTACTTAAATTAACCTATTTGATTCAGTTCAAAGCTCGAATCCTTAATTATTGTAGCATTATTACAACTTGATCAATTAGACTTGGGCACGCATAGAGGTATAATAGTAGTACAGAGCACAATAAACAACCCAGCGTGATTTGATATTCTGTAAACTGAGGGAAATCGCATGCAGAACCTTTTGGTAAATGTCTACAGTATTAAATAGTGAAGTAATGTGTTATTTTGAGCGTAAGTAAGATTAGTTTAAAAAGAGTTAATTCAAAACTTTGAGGAAACTAGCGCATTAACTATACATCGTAGTAAATTAGGTCCAAATCAAAAATAAATGCAAGATTGCCAAGTTGCTTAGAATCAAAAATACAAAGTACCATTCTTTTATGAACAAAGTTTACATGAATTTTCGAATTTAGCATTAACTCTTGCCATTTATGCATAGCAGGAAGCGTCGATGAATGCTTGTACGGCGGGTGCTGCCTTGCAAGTTCGGGCCTGCAGACAGCTTTTGACGCCCTCATGCTGAGGGGAAAATGACATTCACGGGGCCCAGGGTCATTCTTTCAGTCCTTCAGTTCAGCTCGAAAAAAATAAGTGCAAGTGCATGAAAAGAACATTTTGAGTGCACTGCAATGACATTCAAATTTTACACTATTCCGTGAGCTCGCCATCGTTCATCCAGGTCAAGCCATTGTCAACATAAAAAATACAGCGTTGGAAATAGAATTTAACATTTTTGTTAAATTTTGCAAAAATTACAAAGCCCTCAACGCAGTACTCTAGCTTATGCTAATCACTAACGAAAGCAAAAATTTCAGCGTGGATTTACTTCCACTTTTTTGGTTTAAGAAACTGACAGCTCATGAAAATCTTTTTTTCGGCGCAAAGCAAAATTAAACTCGTGTGTAAACCGGCCTTCGATGACGAAGGTAAGTTAATGAGTAGTCAGGAATCAATTAAAATAGTATCTAGGAAACTGAGCAGCGTTCAGACTTGACCTGAAATCGGTGACCCATGTAGGGAGAGACGGGCGTCCATTGTGTCCCTCGAAGGATGAGTTGTTTCCAAACTCATTCTCCGTGCCTCCCTTAAACACGTCTTAAAGTGTTAAGGTATTTCGTTGAAGTGATGTAGAGGAACGCTGAGTTGTGAAGATGTCGGAAGATAGGCAAGATGTGGCCTCAAGAAATTATGATAAGAAATAAGAGTAAAAAAGGACAAAGACTCCAGGGCTTGACACTGACAATAAAATTTAAAAGTAGTACACTAAAAGGTCTGTAGAGAACATTAGAATAGAATAGGCAACAGAAACGAACCATTCAGTATATTCTTGGGTTGTCTAAAGTTCCAAGCTGGCTAAAAGTAAAAGCATCAATCATGCACAGGCATTTCAGTCACGAACACACATCGCAATCATACAGAGGTCCCGGGAGCTAAGTAGGAATTAAATCAATACATCATAGAAATGGGGGTTCCTTATCCAGCATTTGCAGAGAGGACTCTAGAATGCGTTCACACTGCCAGTAAAAACTATATTTTCGGGCAGATGGTTCCAGATTTTAATTGGAAACAAGTTTAAAGCCAGGGATGTCATGAAGTTTCTTATTATTAGTTTATGTCAGTTATTTCTGGTTTGCACACGATAGTTTGTAAAAAGCCTTTCCACAGCAACATCGTTAAAGCCGCATTGATATTCATGGGTCTCGATGAATTTTTCTCGTAGTATTCATAGTTATAAAAAAATGAGCTCGAGCTACTAAAACAGTCTTTCGTAGCCGAGATAGCGGAGGTCAGGAATCATTTTCGCTGTTTTACGCATACTTTTCTCCATTTTATTAACGTCCCTTCGTAGTGTAGAAGACTATAGTTGCACTGCATATTCCAAATAGACAGGTAAGATGATTTTCTTGCTATGAAACCAAGCATCCTGCTCGCATTTCTGAGGCTTTTTCCCCTTGTTTACCACGCTTGAAATTTCAAGACTAATGACAAAGATCTCTTTTTTTACTGTACTGATTCAATAGGTGTGTTACTCATCGTGGGTTAGAAATGCTGGTTATTAGCACCAACGCGCATTACTGAACATTAAGCAATTTGATGTCCACACGCTAGGCTTTTGTCCATTTTAGTAAACGATTAAGGCCTAATTGAATAGTTACACAGTCTTCCCGTCAACACAGTTTCGTGTCGTCGGCTAATTTTTTATTATACTGATGATTCCGACATCAAGGTCATTGATGTAGATAACATAGAGGAGCTGGCCTAAAATGCTCCCTTGAAGGACTTATGTTACATGCGTCAAATCACTCACTGGCTTGCTCGTGAATCATCACTCGTTGAGTGCGACCAGTGAGCCAGTTTCGTATCCAACGAGAGTAGTTGCCTTGTATTCCATGAGTTTCCACTTTGGCCATGAGCCTTTCGAGAGGAACTTTGTTAAAAGCTTTTTGAAAGTAGAGGTATACAGTTTCTACAGCTTCTGCGCAGTCCTGTATACGGTCAACTTTTCTTAAGAAGCCGAGGAGATTTGTGAGACATCTACACTTTTACTTGAATCCTAGCTGGGATTTTGGGCTTGGAGGAGTTTTATTATGTGGACGTAGAGTATTCTTTTTATTGTATGACTGATTACAGGCGAATTGAGCGATATTTATTAAGCGTACGTTTGTTCTCATTTTTGAAAAAAGAAGACATTTTCCTACTTCCAGTCCTCCGGAACAATCCCAGTTTCGAGCAACCGATTGAAGATATTTGCTTAGGGTGTGACAATTAAATTAGTTAACATGAACATGCATTGTATACCAACTTCAGGTAATATTCCTAGACGACCAAAATTGTGTGAACCATTTAGAAACATCCGTCAATGCCAAAATGCGTTTCATTTACCAATATCATAGAGAAATCAAGAGTGAGGCAAAACAGCTGCTCTTAAAAATTATTATCATACATATTCAAAAACAATTCCGTAGTTCAACGAAACAACTCCAGAAAGCTAAAGGCTTTAGTAAAAGTAGTAAATTTTCACTACTGTCGATTTTACTTTACTTTTTCTTGATTTCTGTATTTTCATAAAATAAGGCCATGAAGGTACACGGACAGATAAAAAAATCAATATTTATGTGTGAATTTGTTCTGCTAAAATATGCGCATTTATTTGAATTTTCAAATTTATTCAAAACTGAACTTCCGGAGTATCCAAGTAATATTATACATAAGAGTTTCATTGCGCTCAAATTATCGTCCATTTTGCTACGTGAGTGATATTGACATGTACATGGAGATAAAAGGCTTTATTACATAAGAAATCTAGATTCGACCTACAATTCAAATCTGCAAGCGCGTTGAGCGAAGACATGGGAGTCGTGAATAGAGTTCAGAAATCGCAAAATTTCGTTCGAGATAAGGAAAACTTTGATTACGTTACAGAAGATGATGAATTCGCTTTCAAAGAAGAAGGACATGTTGGCCACGCCGCAAAAGCTGAGGTGGGGAAATCTTTCAAGCCTTGAGGAGTAAAAGAAGAACGTTCATTTTTGGCAGCAGTTCAGCTGTTTTGCATGATGCACGTATCCAGATAGTGGCATTGCTGCTCGGTTAGGCTTAGTGGTAGTTTATGTTTCAACATGTTATGGCCGAATAAAACCTGTCACTTGGATTAATATATGTTTTTACGCTTTTCATAAATGTGTTTGAAAAAACGTTCTGGCCAATTTGAGAACACGCCAATTGGTTTAAGTATGCCTGTGAACGTACGTAAAATGAACCCAACACCGCTGAAAGATAATTGAAAAAATTTAGGATCATGAATATTGAAACACTGGTGAAAGAAACTGATGAAACAAAGTGTCATAAAATCACCTCCGAGAAAGATCACGAAGTAAAGAAAATATTTTGCTAAACTAAATTGCCAGCAATCTTTTGCAATAACCGTTGCACACTTTGCGATGAGCAGCTAAATTAGGTTCCTCTGAAACTCGATTAGGATCCTAAGGTGTGCAGATTAGGACAAGCTGCCAGCATTCCTAATTTGCCAAGAATCTACTTTAAGTATTATTATAGGAGCCAAGTTGCGCAACGTACGCTGAAATACATCCTTCTGTCGCACTCTCAGGGAATAATAACCATTGATGTGTCTGAATGAAGGACTCGTCTTAGCAAATTTTCGCGTCATATCATCAAATAAAATGCATTTTGATGTGACTATAAATACAAATGCAGTCTATTTTGCTTGACGACAAAATTCTTAGCACACTTTGTGGAGGTACACAGGCCGTCGAGTTTGGTAGCGTGAGAACAGCGCATGCAGAGGACGGAGCAACACGTCGTCTGAAGTGTTGATGCAAGTAATTTAGAGGTGTCCAAGGCTCGTCCATTTTTGTAGCCATCATACAGGGTGAGTGAACTTTACTCCCAAATGAGGGCTCTCATACTTCATTAAAACGTCAGTTGAGAACCGTAGCGTGAGAAGTATTCAACTCTGAAACATGGTTAGTAATTGCAAAGATTTTCATGTTAAATTTTTTCGTTTATAACTGTTAATATTTTCATCTCCATGCATATGAGACTATCTTCAGGACCGGCATCTAAACGCAGTAATCTTGGGAAAAGTTTTAAAATCTGGATTACATCAGTCTCCTCTTCATCATCATCATGATAATCATTCTCCTTCTTCTATACAAAAGAAGTTACAAAGGTTTGTGGTTGAATTGAAGATTGTGCAATAAACGCGACCAAAAGCACTGACGAAGGCCTCAAAGAATTAGAATGTTGGAAAAATCGATACGAAATGAAATCGAGCAATAGGGTGCGACATACCGAATGTTAGAGCTGACTTCAGCTAAAAATAAAAAATAAATGAAAGTGCATAGCTAAGTGGTAGTAGGACAAGGGAGCTTTAGCCCTTTCCGTCGTGACGGCTACTACAGTAGCCTCCAAGCATTTTATATTTTCGTGGAATTCTGAAATTCGGGAACAACAATTTGAATAGAACAATTTCCTCCAATAACTGTAGTTAATTAATCTAAAAGCACGTAACATCACATTCAACATCTTTTAAACATTTGAGAACAATATATCACGAATTTGAGGCGGGACTTCTGAGTCCCGTCAGAGTGGTTAAAGTGATTCTGAAGTGCTCAGAGAGTTGAGGCAAGAGTACAAACAAGTTTCTAAGAAAGTATAATCGTCCGAATAGTTGAACATTTTGTTGTGATTTATGAACTCAGGATGGAAATCAAGTAAATGATTAACGTCTCTAGACGGGATATATGGTTGCAATGACATGCTTCGATGAAGTGGAAAAGACGAAAACACGAATCAAGATAAAAAGTGAGAACTGTAGAGTAATAATTAGCAGCAAAACGATGTTCTGGAGAAAATGGACACAAATAACGAACGTATAGTGAAAAAGTGATAAAGTACGAGTATTTAGTAGAAGGACGATTAGAGAGATATTCCGCGATTTTAGCTAGATAAATTATTAAATGAATAGATATACGGAATAAAATGAACTGTAAACAGAGCTCTTCTAACTATAAAACGTATGTAAATGTTCGCTAAATCTTAATTATCCTGCATTATATGCAGCATAATAAATTTTAATGCAGTTTTTTGTAGAATTCACACCTTGCTTGCTCACATGACTAGTGAGGATGCGGTAGAGGTTCCCCAGCTTCCATACAAAACTTTCACACCCACCAACTCAACAGGATTACCACACGTGAGTCCAGGCCGGCTAGCAGTAGTCAGTGTGAATAATATGACTCGTATGCAATCACTGTTTCCGTCGGGAGAAGTAGCTCTAATATTACCGTAAGACAATTTTACATATCATGCATGTATCTCACACGTGAGCAAAGAAAAAAGAAAAACTAAATATATTTGATCCAAAGCTTAAAAACTCGTCACATGATATGGTTTTGTTTTGCCAAGCAACAAACATTCTACCAAATGAAACACTGGAACACATGCACATCAAGATACAAGATTATTCGTGCAATTTGCGTGGATAACGAACATGGTGTCGGGAGTGAGGTAATCGTTACGAGAAAGACAAGAATTTATGGAACATCAAGTTGGTTGTGACGAACTACTCAAATGAGACCTCCTGTGATAGCAATATATCGTTTTCGTCCTGCATCACACGAGTGATTTTAGCGTCGAGCGAAGAAAAATATAACTGCAGTACGTGAGAGCATCAGCACGTACTGCTAGTATGTAGTCAGATCTCGTGTGGTCCCGTAATGTAGCTCAGTTGCTGAACATCCGCATTGCTGTCTATTCGTACGAGCTTTAATCATCCCTTGCATCAACCTTCACTCTTTCCTTCCCTAAGCTAATAAATATTAAGCGAATTACATATAGCGTTTTAACAATAAGCAGCGTTCAGATGAAATCGAAGGTGTTTCACTGGATCAACCCTAATTTTCGTATATAAATGTCATCCGATACTGAATTATTACTCCGTTTGGTGTTACGACCAGAATTCTTTTAAACAAAAGGGGGAAATTCTGGAAGTATTTCTTATATCTAGGTTAATTTATTCAGAAAATTTAGTTTCGTTTTTAAAAGAGCTTCTGTAGCAGCTTTTTGTAAATACTGAAACGTTTCGTACAGAATCTTGTAGTTTTAATAGTAGTAACAGAAATATAAATAAATTGCCCACACTCATTTACTTTCAAATTTACGCCTTGCCTAGTTCTCAAGTTACAAGATGTTCGAGACTAGGGAATCTCAACGCAATAAAATACAAATTTGCTATCGCCGTTGACTCTCTAAAAGAAAAGCTTTAATTTGTACTTCAAAAGATTTTGACTTCAAGGTAGTCCAGAAACAACTTTAGATTCATTTTTCATGTGTGTCGCAGAACGTGATTATCAGATAAATTGTAACAATTACATTATGGTAAGATTAAGGGAACAAAGAACCTAATAAAATTAAATTCTTTATCGCAAGACTACTGAGCATTCAACAGCAAGATACTGAAGTCTATAACTAAGTAGCAAAAGTAAGATAAAACATCATTAGTTTAATTGCGTTGATTACGACAGGAAAATGTTTTAAGAATGAAGTAACACAAAAGTTAACGAAGACAGTTCAGATCAATTAAGCATTTAATCACAGGCAGACGTAGCACGGCTCTTCTCGGCTGTGCACATACTTTTTATTCCTAGCGTGAAGTGCAAATGTCCAATGCAAGAAACGAGGATCCATAAACTCGTCAAAAAACGTGGCCTCAACTTTAGAGACTCAAATGGTGGCAAACGAATTGCTGCAGAACAGCAATCAAGCAAATTACAAGATAATTCAGCCGTTGATACGCGAAGCAGAAGGAAAATGAACGGTTGATAAATTCCTCTTGGGCGTTGCTTTCACAAGTCTCTGTCCCATTCAAGCGAGAAAACCAGAGGGCTAAACCGTTGAAGTTGTTCATTCAACAAGAACAAATGTACGCAAGAGCGGGCTGTCTTTTCTCAGAGAACTTGAGAAGACACAAGTACTCATTGTCATGCGATACATGCTTTATTTTCTTGTTATGTTTCAGGAATAAATATTTCTACGATCATGCAATTCCATTTCAAGACTAAATATTAAATTTCCTTATCACCTCTACTCCACGCTCATATTTTAATTATAAGGCGTACACGAATCTACCTAATACAACAGGATCAGAATGAAAAAATCGAATATCACAAATAAAATAAGTTACCTTATTTACTTTTATCTTACTTGCTTTACGCACCTAGTTACCTTTTTTACTTTTTAGAAAAACAAACAATGCTGGAGAAGCATCTCCGTGAAGCGAATGAATCAAGTGAAGATGGAGGTCGTAGAATACAGGTCATCAACCTGAGAAAGATGTAAGGGAAAAGATGAATTTATGGACTTGACCTTGTCCACACCATGATCCTCTTGCGTTTTCCTGTCTTCTGTAGCGCAAAGAGGTCACTTGCGATCCGACATTCATTGTTCAGTCACGAACTTCTCCATTCGAATTTTACGAAACGATTAGCAATACGGCCTTCAGTACAGCTTGTATAGATGACAGTCAAACTCCTCTGCCAAAGTGAAGCATAGAAAATTGAAGAAGCTTGCGACTGATGAAAAGCTGTGAGCCCACAGGCAGTTTATGAATACACTCTAGACAAATACAAGTAGGCAGGAGAATCATTCAACTGATTTAATTACGATGATAATGAGGACACAGCTGACGTGAACAACACAAGCGGACATTTCTTTCCTCGATAGGCTCAAACGCTCCAGTGAGTTTAGGATTAGCATTCTCAAGGAGTAATGAAACGTTCAATTTTATACGTAGTCTGAGACTCGTTTTAAATCCTATTAGAAGTTTTACATGAACACCAAAGCCCCTGAATGAAATAGTTAATTGATAAACCTATTTGTTTAGATTGTTCATAAGAATCGATCTACCGATCAAGTTTCTCCAGCAAAATGAATCATCACAACTCAGTGACGCATACTCATACTAGTTCAACTATACACAAGACATACTAGACATGAAAGATGTATTATACGAGTAACACTCGTATAAGATATCACCGTGATTCAGATGCAGGAAGACCGAGCTAATCGTGCATAGCAAGTCTCTGTTCAGCTATGATAAATGATGCAATTTTCCAGCAGAACTTGATATCTAACAACTCACGTCTCTCTGGAAACTGGACCGAATGATGTCACCCTGCATAAAAAGGTACAAAACTGTGCATTCGAGCACACACGAATATACGAATTGTCTAAACAAAATGGTGAGTAGATAAAAAATGAACATTTCACTGTTTAAGGAGGAAAAGGCTCAATTACCGACAACAGTCAACTAGGCGTTAACCAACAACCTAGAAGCAAGAATGTGTCCAGTCAGGCTCAGTACGCATCGTTGAGCTCTCATGTGGGACAAACGCTAGCTGGGAAAACATTTATTACGGAAACATTCGAGAAAGCATCCACAGGAGTTCTTCACATAGAACGGGCATCTCAGCTCGCCTCGTAAGGTATATAGCACAAACTAGTAGCACTCAATCATAGCATGTTTTGAACTTTTTATCAATCCAAATTCTAAACAAAAAGGCGTAAAATCTTTACCAGTTAATCCTGCAACGAAGTTGACCTTCGACCGCACGTTGTAGTCGCACAACTGAAAATCTTTTCATTGTTTCTGATTAGAACGTTTTCCATGTCCGTCAATATAAGTTTACACCGTTGACTTAAAAAACGCGCATCATTAAGGGCGACCACGCAATGTAGACCAATCATCCAGATTATGCTTTTTCGTGGCAGCCAGATGCTGGAACGAATAAAATCGTACGTGACCAACTTCAAATGAACTTCTAAGACGGCTAGCGATTATTTCGGAACCAAAATCACGTTCGGGATGTAACGGTAACACTGGTATCAAAATCAAGATATTGAGCGATCTAATATTACACTAGAGCAGCTTCGAAAATTATTTATCAACCCAAATCGTAGTATTATTTTATACCACGTGATAATCGCTTCGAAAAATTGAATGAAACGAAAATTTTAGGATTTCAAGAACTTTAGACTCACGAGCAGTAGGAGCAGACGGCTTAAGACGCTATGAAATTAAAGAAGAGATATGAAGCTGAAACTACGAATTACACATAAGCAAATTGAACTTTGGTATAAGATGAAGATGGAGAATAAAATAATTTACTGATGCTTACTTCTGTTCTATTGTTAGTAAATTCACTTCGATGTATATTACTAAACATAGTTCACTAAAAGAAAATGTCATTCCAGATATTTAGGCCCATCCTGATCGCCTCCGGAAGTGCGCTCATCCACAGGTAAGAAACAATGTTGAAAACATCGACACACCTGGCGATTTCATTATCCACAAAGCTCAACGGAATCAATCAAGTAAACTATACAGTGAAATGAAGATAAAAAAGTCTTACCCTGAATCAGCATCATAGAACGCTTTCTCTTTCGGTTTCTTCTGCAATGAGTTGATCGAAATTTTCCGACCGAACATTTGTTGGAATGGACTCGTGACTTCCAAAAGTTTTTATCACCGGCCGGGTGAACGCATAAGACGACTAGAGCGGCGTCGTGAGCATAATAACTGTTTTCTAATTGCGCATCCGCACGGAATGATTCAGACAAAGGATTGTCAAATCATTCTATATCATAGTCTTAGCTGAAAAGTTATTCTAAAAGAAAGTAAGTTATTCTAGAAGTCGTTTCAGACGTCCACGAAGGCATTTAGCCATGCACTACAGGTGCAGAATAATTCAGTATTCGTAGACAAGCAGCTGTATACAGGTAGAAACGGCACAAAAAAATAAATGAACGCGAATATTTATATAAGCAGTGCTACAAATTGTGGAATGTGCCTGCATTCGGAAAGAGCAATAAGGTTTGGTGGTTGAATTGTTAAAGTAAATTTAACTTGAGTATCCGCTATAATGAAAAGTATATTCATGTTACGTTTTATTATCATCTGTCAACTCCTCGTTGCTTCTCATCTCAGATAGATAGAAATTGTGCACTCTGAAGTACACATTCTTTTTACACCAAAAACGTAAGGTCGACGGATTTCCATCCACGAGCCTACCCCTCAGCTTTTTGTTTAACGAATTGAACGAACTATTACCCCTTTATTATTCTCTCTAGTCAAATACACCATGATATCTACTTGGCAGTGTGTCAGTCCTGATAGATTTGCAGTCCGCATCAACATTTACCGATACCAAGCTCTTAACCAACTGTAAGTGGGGAAAATCAGCACTCCCACTTATCATTGTACAATAACATTATGCTAATGAAGTATTCCTATTAATGGTTTTACTTAATTAGTTACGTTATAATAATTTCACCTCCATATTGTGCCATAACACAAGTAGCCTGTTGCGTTAAAATATATATATTTCACTGTGTAAGATAAAACTTTCCTGACGGCAGTGGTGCAACATCCAGGGTCTTATTCACAGCTGTCCACGACACTGACAATCACAACAGCAATTGAGACTCACAGAAACAGAGACTCGGCTCGTCACCTCGTTACTGGCTCTGCCATTACATCGAAAGTTAACGTCCTGCTGGTGTGGCGTTTGTTGTACCGGCATCCAAGAGCAGCAGCTTGTGCTCATTGCAGTGTGGGGCATATTACAACCCTGAAATTACTGCATTGGACAGTACCAAGTCCGTAAACATGTGAATGGTAAGATTTGTTTATGAAGGCTAGTTAATGAAAATGTGTCATTTTATTTTATCAGGTTAAAACCCAGCATATAAAATCTATACATTTCAAAGTACGAACCACTTTCTTTTGAATTATATCGGTGCGAACAGGAAATATGCTTAATTCCTAACACAATTCCAAACGCACCGAGCTTTGACAAAGTTTTCCGTACGTTAGCGCAAAAGCAGCATCAATACGAAATATAAATTATAAAAAAAATTGTCATTAGGATAAAATGTTAGAAATTTTCAATGATAGTCATTTGCTCAACATCAAAAACTGAAACAAAGGATAAAGAAACATTAAAACCTATACCAACGATGTCTTTATTTAAGCTGATAAGTACGTAATGCATGATACGTAGCATTTTATCCGTAGCAACACAGAAATTAATCAATCAAAATAGTTTCTAAAGATAACATGACTTTGAAGATAATAGGCGTAGTTCGCTTGCTCCTCAGTAAACTAAGTACTTAAGGATTGTCTAGTAAAAAAAAGTTTTAAAGCTGATAGAATAGAATACGGCCACAAGAACGAGATATTTGGTCCATTCTTGGGCTGCTACCCAAGTCCCATTCCGCCAATGTTAGATCTGGCTGGGAATTTTCTGTCATCCGACATACATCAAAAATCTCCGTCAGCAAATGACTCACTCACCGGTACCCTTGACACATAATATCTGTCGAAACATTAACTTAATACTTTCGTATTAATGCACACAGACGATGACATCTAGTCTTCCCGGCGCGAGCGCTCACAGAACCACGCTAGTACCGCGGCTATCGCCCTGACTCAAGCAGTGATCTGAGCCAGCAGCGGTGTACGTTGACGGCAACTGCGACATTCAGGAACGAGGTTTGGGGAAAACAATTCGAAAAAGTGCTTACATAATTTTTTTTCATTTCAACTAAATGATGAACCACTTCCGTTTTTAATCGTAATGATTTAAAATCATCAGATCCATTGTATTTATTAAAGAGTTCATTCAATTTGTAAGCCTTAATCATTAAGTTCTTACACGTTTATTGAAAGAACTACATTAAGACAGTACTCACAATAAATGAAAATAAAGTAAAATAATTCCCTCCAACAAGCGTAAAAAATGCAAAACTAAAAGCTACATCTAAGAAAGTGCTGCCAAACTTCCTTTGTTTCATTTTTTGTTGGTCTTGAAAGTGTGCATTTCAAGTATTGGTATCAGCAGTGAGCTCGTGTGAGCTCAGCAGCAGCAAGCAACAAGCAACAAGCAACAAGCAACAAGCAACAAGCAACAAGCAACAAGCAACAAGCAACAAGCAACAAGCAACAAGCAACAAGCAACAAGCAACAAGCAACAAGCAGCACGCAGCAAGCAGCAAGCAGCAAGCACCAATCAGCACGCAGCAAGCAGCAAGCACCAATCAGCACGCAGCAAGCAGCAAGCACCAATCAGCACGCAGCAAGCAACAAGCAGCAAGCAGCAGCCTCTAACAACACCAGCGACTACTGGCAAGCAACCTCACAATTCCAGACCAACAATGTGCTGGGCAGTCATTTTCCGATACCTAATTGTTGTTGCCATCAACTGCCAGTCAGCACTGGAAGCTTGCCGGCAAACTATTCCGTAATAATTTCCTAAATAATTTGAAGCAAGACATTATAAAATTGCTTTAAAAGTAGCATAAAATGAAATTACGTTTCATGAGAGCAATTTATTGGGATTGAAAACCTAAATATGGGACAATGAATTTCACCATTTTCTCCATCACATAAGCAAATCATCTTCACAAAAATCCCATGTTCTATAAATTCACAGCTGAGTGTCTGAGCAGTTCACCATCAAGTTAAACTTCCTCACCTTGGAAGCATAACCTTGATAGTTCATATTCTGAACTTCTCCAGTCTCGTTTTATCTATTGATTTGTTGATTTTTTAATATTTTTGGGTAGCAATGAAACTATGATATTCAAATATCATAATGCATCTGAGTGCTATAAAATATTGAGGTTTACCAGGCCTCCTTATCTGTTCGTTCCAATCGAGCTCGCGGTTGCATCATCGAAAGAAAAGTATTTCCTCGGTTAGTTGCCTCACGAACAGAGGTAACACAATGCAATATCATCATATCCACAACACATTTTTTCCCCAATGAATATCATTGGAGCAGATGAGAGGACTATAGAAATGCTACAGTAATTCAACCAATGAACAAGAGGAATAGTCGATACATGCAGTAATTAACGACTTGATTAGCTCAAGTTACAGCACCAGAAGTACTACTGCTACTCATTCTTATCCTCTATCTTTCCACATAAATTGTTAAATATTATCTAAATTTGATCAATTTTGAGTTCTAGTGAAAATTACCATAGATTAGAAAGTGGAAAATCCCGTTCTCAAACGGTACTCAATAATTTTACCATCAAGAAAACATTCTATATTCTCTATTAAGATTGAGTTTCACATCTCTTCGGGTACCGTAACGCATCAGAGCTATGAATTAATGTTAGGTGACCATCAACCATAATCCAAGCAACATACAAGACTTAACATAGTTTAGTACATCGGGCTTTGTAAACTTTGCATTATTTTTCAATGAAAATGTTCTCATGAACATAAAAGAATTCGCATTGTTTCTTATATTAGGAAATGTATTGAAGCGCACCTTGTAAGAGCGCAATTTGGTGAGAAAACCACTAACTTCCTCGTCAGAATTACAATCAGGCGCCATCGTAAAGCTAACAGACTTCGCCTGAGCTCTGCAGTTAAAAGTAACACGATGGTCAATGACAGTGATCAGCTCACGCATAATTGCTCGCACTGCTGCCAATTCCCGTATTAAGATAAGTTAGAACAACGACGTGAGAGAATCACAGAAGCTTATCAGAATTTATCTTTTCGATCCATGAAACAATTTTGTTCCTACATCGCATGATGTTTCAGGGTTTGTTCTTACAGTCGCAAAATTACGTTCAACGATGCGTTGAAACAAGTTCAAATAATTGAGACTCTTCAAAACTAGGGGTGATAACTTATCACAAGTAGCGATGAAGAAATTTTACGATCTTAACCTCAACTTGAATGCGTATTGGGCTTTAAAGTCTTCATTGAATTTGATCGAAGCTTATTCCGGCCGTTGAGTAAACAACATTGACAGTTCAGCTAGCTGGGCATCAAAAGCTTTTTGCACCTGAGATTCAAACAGTAAAATAGCGGATCCCAACTTTTTTATTAAAGCCCTACTCTACTTTGGAATGAAAAGAAAATGCAATCCAATCTGAGGGGACGTTAAAATTAAAGAATGCTTCAAAATATGCATATTGATCACATTTCATTTATGTGAAGTCAATTTTACAGAGGATTCTAAAATAATATGCGATAGGCAATAGCTTTCTTCGTATTCATCATTTTAAATAGCTCATTGTATTATTAATAGTCCATGCTATAGTGAGAGGTATGTATTTCAATGCTGAAGTATGAATACTATAATTACGGCTTTCACATGTTAGAGCTTCTGATTTGGAAACCCGTAAGGTTTACATACGAAAGTTTCATCACCTGTCCACTATATTGACCGAGATGTAAGCAACAAGAGCCCATTTTTTCCAGTTAGCAGCTTTCCTCAATGGAAACTGCAGAATGAGGCAGCGAAAGTTCCTCACAGGATGAGATACCGGCGGGAACTTTCATTTGTACGCATAACGCAACGAAAAGGTCAGATGGTAAAAACTGGCCCATGAATGGTCGGGGTTTCGGAAGATATCGAACATTCTGCAACTGGATAAGGAAATACAAGCTGGCCTATCTGCCAGCTCAAAATTATACGGGTTGCATGTATTTCCAGAGTATTTTTTTCTGAAGAACAAGATGGTTAGAAACTAGTTGAGATTATTTTTTTAATAATTTTTAGGATTCAAGCAGCGTCTCTTTTCAAAGCTTTTCCGGTTACAGTTACTCGAAGGTGTTTTTCCTGTAAGGAGTTCTGGAAAATGAAATCGCTAAATCGTACTTCTTTTGCTTTCTCGTTAGACGAGCCAAAAAGCCAGCGAAAAGAGAGAAAGAGGGAGTGACTAGCAATTCCGTCCCCTGTGCTTTGGTTCCTGCCAACAGACGTAGCAGAAAAAAGCATGAATATTTGAGGGACCTCAAACAGAAATTGGAGGTACCTTGAATGGGTGCCGACGTTGGCACATACAAAACGCGAATTGGGCGCGTATGCAGAGAGAAACTACTATGAAACGGAAGAGAGATTTATGGTTTAAGAAATATGAGCAAACTGAATGAAGTGTTTGCAAGTTTGATATTGGCAAAGTTACAGAAAAAATTATGAGAATTGAGAATTAGGACTATATACAAACCTATTGATATTATTAATAAAATGCAAACAAAAAATAAAAAATAAGACCTGTGCTGAAGTCACGTGTATAGGACCTTTATATGTATCTGAGCACTTAAAAAAATGCCTTAGGGCAATATTGTTAGCTTTATTCAAACGCATATGAGTGCACCATGGTGTAGAACGGAAGAAAAAATAAGCACTTATTTTTCAATATGATCCAAGCATTATGTAAAAGGTTTTATGACGCTGGTAGCCACTTAAACTTGCGCGTAACTGAATGACCTACTGTGAGACGTAAACAAACATTTGGGCGGGCAGTTGCAATAAAATTACAGTGCAAGGCAAAGATCTATAATATTTTCAAGAGGAGCTTGAAAATTCATCAGAGATCTGAATAACAGGAGAATGATACGTGCAGCTTTCTAACGCAGCTAACATGAGATCTCTTAAGATGCTGAGGAGCAACCCTTATCAGAAGTCAACTAACGAGACCTGTTGTGTCTAAGTTTATTTGATATATTTCTAAGCAAACCCACGATGTATGGATATCTACGAGCTGAACTTTTGATTGATTGAACTTCACGGCCAACTCTTCTCTATGGTCCCAAGTTTCCGTAAAATATTATTTCTTCTTTTGAAAGTTCCTTGACTGTAAAAAAAAATTCTCAAGGTTTTAAGATTTATAGTATAAATTGTAAAAATTGAAGCGAAATAGCGTGAGACCTAAAGACTCTCCGGACGTTGCAAGTCCGAAGCCCTCAGGCAGCAAACAATGATGGATATGACCCCACAACACGTTACGTGCTGTATTCCAGACTTCAGTGCTGCCTACGATCACCAAACAATGTAGACCTTCTGTTGCGAACAAAACGAGTCAGAAAAATCCTTCCCTAATTGTTGTGGTGGGAAAAAACTCAAGACACTTCTGGTATCAGCCTCCCGTTCTCACCGGCGTGAGAACAAAAGACAGTTACAAGACTGCCTCGCTTGATCATTGCTGCTCTGCAGTCCATGCACCAACATCACAACCCGGAGGACATCATATGTATGAGTCTCTAACTTGTAGAAGTCACTGAAATATCCAGCTTGTTATCAGATTCCTGTATTAAACGTGCTTAGTACGACATTGAGCTAAGACTTGCAACTGTCATGATGCAATCATTTTAGGGAAGGAATAACTATAATGCATTCATGCTATAAACGGCGCAAATCCTGCAAACCCTGGAGACTCACTTATGTATTCAATAGAATTCCTGAAACCAGTGAAGTCGACCCTAAGACCTAAGTCTATCAAATTTGCAGTAAATTCACAAAGAAGAAATGGTGAGAATTTAGAAGTTTCGGAAGATCTGTACATCAAAGCGAGGATCTCCCAACTCACAATTATTCACAGAATGCACTATTCACTCACAAAGCTTCATAATCAAAATGTACAATAGAGTGTGGACGGTCGGAACTACATGCTTTCGTTGGATTATCTGGCTATGCAGTTGAACGTATTTCTTACTTGAAAATAAAGTTTGACACAGGTACATGCAAGCCAATAGCAGAACTTTGTTCGTACATTTCAACCCCATGAAAATAACGAAAGAAGATCCATTGTTCTCAACAGAGCAAATGTGCTTGCGGAGGGCGAAGACAGCTTCAAGCGCTGCTCCTCACGCACGTGGGAAGAGAGACCGCGTCACCAGATGCACGCAGCACAACGGCACCAACACCGACACTTCCGCTCAAAAAATGCGGATCCGCTTCTTCCGACCTCCCTCCAACCCTCCTGCTCCGCTCACTAGAACACGAGCTAAAACACCTATTCTCAGCAGTATGCAAGAAATTAATACATGCATGAACAAAACAAGCCGTTAATCAATGGAGCCAGAGAAGGAAAACGTATTGTGCTAGACATTTAATATTACTCCAAACCTGTTTATTATTGGAAAATTAGATATCGAGTCCAACCTGCTGTCAAACAGACATTTAGGCAAGCGGTACAACGAGTTCTTCAGTAAAACCCTTCAAAATAAAATTTAAAAACCTCAAAACATTCTAATTAGATTTCATTTGTCTATCTTACAGGGAATTAGAGATGACTTACTATACATACGTAAAAATTTATAAAAGTAGCGATTGATTGCAGTAATTTTCAAGACTCAATAAATGCGCAGTTAATTTTTTATTATTTTCGACTTCATGGTCACGAACGAGTACAGGTAATTGTATCCTCTCATCCTGGGTGTACAAACCAGGCGAATAAATCAACGCAATGGCTGAAGGTCTTCAATCCTAAATAATTGAATAAAAATGTACAATACATGAAATCATACATAACACATAAATGACATCATAGCACAGGCACAGAACATTTCGTACACCAATTTACTTAACCAACTACTTGCGTGCATACAACCTAGCCTAACCGTGGGATGACTGGATGGTCTTCATCATACCTGATGGACGATCACACACAAACACACTGATTAGAAGAGTAGTCGATTATTGAACTTGGTTTTAAGGGAACATTACTCAAGGTCCTCGTCTAAACCTCCCCTCTAAAACCCGCAAGCAAGAGTTGTGAACGTCAGCACTTTGCAAATTGCGGCACAAAGCTAGGCTTGATAGAGAATACATTAAGAAATATTACTAAGATTATTCTTCCTGTAAACTATAGGTTCAATAATATAATAATGGAACAAAATTATTACGCAAATAATTGCATGAAGTTAGCCTCATCCGTGTGAATTAAAAAGACAACGTCGTTTTGAGTGTTCGATTCGACCACCAGCACAAAGTATATTCTGTAAACCTCACAGTGACTCATGAAGTCCTCGCAGCTGCATGTGACCCACAACTACACCATTAAGATTTGCACTGCTGGTTGGGTGTGCTCTCTTAAATCGCGAGTTTAATTTCATTTAATTGTTCATCAGTACCTCCAAACCATTTAGTGGTAGCGTTAACATTGATGACTCTGTATGCAAACCAAACATTGCCTTAGCCGGGAATTGATTTCAAGTTTATATAAAAAAAGTCATTTGCAATGTTATTTTCTTGATTTTTCTGCATCGTTCGCTAACAAAATTCTCAAATGTGCATCCTGCATCATAATACTTTTGTGCTTGAGACAAAACGAAAAATTATACTTCTTTCAGCAAAAAATTCATTTGATCGTACGTTTTTTTAAACATCCGTTGGGACGAATGAAAATTCACGTTCGCAAAGCTACAACAAAAATTCACGAACTTCCGTTCGTGAAGCAAGCGTGCGTGCTCGCACACCTCACAAAGGTTGCGTAAGTTCGTGTGGGTGTCGCCGTGCAACGCGGAACTCCTAATGAATCTCAGTCACATTGCGAATGCGGTCCCATTATTGACAGTGCATGCTAATTGGCGTCGGACAAGAAACCTGTAGAACGTTTGTACTGTCAACACCCAGTCCTGCACGGCTCCCACGACAACAACGGTAGTTGTCCGCAGATAACTGGAGACGCACTGAATGGCGGGGCAGAAACGTTGAGATGCAATATTGCCTTTGAGTTAAAAGTGTTAGTGTAGAGTGTACAGAGACTATCCAGAACTTTAGAAACTTGAAAATGCTCTTCAATAATGGTTAAATGCAATCATTCTGAATCATGTAAAGAAATATTTTTAAAATCATCATTAAGCAAAACAGAAACTAGCTTAGGAAGCCAATGACCTAATTTACTGGAGTAAGTCGGCGAGAGTTATTCAAGACCACACCAGAAATGGACACAAACACCAAAAAGACAGCTAATGTGCCGCAACGCGCTGTTGATTCACAAGATATGCTGGAGAAATCTTCTAGGAACTGACATGCAGCGCTGTCACTAACGTTCTCCAGACACGTTGATAAGGAGGTCTTGTCTCAAGACTCCCGGAAAAAGGAGCTTCTCTTCAATATAACTTTAGGAAATTCATCACGATGTATCCCGTAATTAAGCGAGAGTTATTTCTTACACGTCAAGAGAGAGAGCTCGTATTCACACGGACACGCCAGCCGGTATTGCAGGGGATGGATAAAGCGTATCTCAGAGGAAAAAAGTCTAAAATTTGACGATGAGACGAGCTCATTTACAGACAATGAGGCAACGGTATCAAATGGAATGCAAGACTTAAAACGTGTTTCTGCACACATTCGAAAAAACTATAATTTTCAAAGAAAATAATCAAGCTCATTCCAATCCAAATTAATCCCTGAAAACGAAAGTGCAGTGACACCCATCGTACTTCAATACCTTTGTAGTGCAAAACTTTAGTCAGGGGGTGCAAGATGTCAGTGAACCGTGGAAAGCAGCGCGTGGTGAGTCAGAGGCACAGCGCTGCCCTGTGTGCGACGGTGGTACGCTAAGATTTTTCAGCTTTGTATTATTCTGCGCTATCTTAGCTGACTGTGATAGAAAAAGCTGAAGTATTTTGAAAAATGATAAAAGTTGGAAAAAACAAAATATGTTGAAAAAATAAACAATTTACAGGTGCGTTAGGCAAAAAAATCAGGGTGAAACTAAAAGAGAAATCAAAGTAGCGCTAAGACTGTACCTAAAACTTTCCGTTAAGGGGACGACATTTAATAAAACCATTCTTGCGAGTTAGTGCTGGCGTACTAACTCGCCCATCAGTCTATTTTTTTGAGCAGCCCTGGCAAATTTGATGGGTTCATATCTACGCTATTGGAGCTAAAAATAATAAGATATTAATCATATAGTGGTAATTCTGACAACTTTCAAATTAACCCTTTAGCGACGAATTTATTTTTCTAGTTTCTACGTTTAAGCTCACAAAGACCGTCTGTACACTGATGCAATGAAGCACGCTGAGAGCCAGGCAGCCAAAATAACGACGCTGTATGATGCCGCCGCGTTTAAACCTAGTAGCAACCTCATATTGCTAACATATAATATAATTTTAACAATTGGCATTTTTTCTGATGTTCCCCGTGAGTGTCATACGGCGGTAGAGGGTTAAAAATTCAATTCAGTCAAAACATTTGCTGCGTAAAACAATCAACTAAATTTTACTAAGCTGATAACCTACATGTAAATTTTGAGGTTTGCTTTTTTAAAGAAAAAAAATGATATAGTTCCGCTCCAATATATCTAACCACAGTATATGTCATGTAACTGTAGATACATTTACACCCGTACAAACCCAATTACTGAACTCGACAACGAACACACACTGCCAGCGCGCCAACCAGTCTTTTAAAACTAACGCAAATCGAGTGTGGGCATTTAGAAGCTAATATAACTTTCGTCGAGCTTGTAAACTACGACTTTATGAAAAAATTTGGTCTTGGGATTAAAAGCCAAGCTAGAACTGAGCCAAACGATTGCCAAGGTCATTGGTTCAGGTTTTCACTGCGGTAAGACGAAGACACAATTTGCAAAGATGTTTTGGTTTCATTCAGTCTCCCAACCGGTGCTTCACTACTCCATATCTCTGTCTGGAGCAAGTTTCTACTGTAACCACTATGAGAGATAAGCTCAACTGAACCAGAAGGCATCAAAATCTTGCTCGTTTTTAAGGTAGTTCGATACTTCGAAGCTGAGGAACATTTGTTGAGGCATGAAAGCAGGACCGCTTTCCCTGCCAGCAACAGGACGGCGGCCGCCCATGCGTTGCTGCAGCGAGGGTTAGTTTCATGGCCCCAGGCTGCACTCCACGCACAGGTGTATTCCAGTACACAGGCAAGTGCCTCGGTACCTGCACTCCACGCACAGGTGTACTCCAGTACACAGGCAAGTGCCTCGGTACCTGCACTCCACGCACAGGTGTACTCCAGTACACAGGCAAGTGCCTCGGTACCTGCACTTAGCTGATATTATGAGAAATAAGAGAACGATCAGAGCTAGGGGTGAAAAGGTGCTTATAAATACAAGAGATAATGTATTATAGTAAAAAAGTAACCACTAATGAAGTGATTCAGCTTTTAATAACTTTGAAGACAAGGATTTATATTGCCGATATTTTAATCACAGACAATTTGTCTGATGTTTATTGCTCACAAATAAGCACAACTGGCTAATAAAATTTGAAGTCTCAGAGCTTACGCTGCGATAATTATTTTTCTGGCTACAGCAAACAAATCCGTGGGTGTGGAGAACAAGTAACACGAGCAGCAGCAGTACGAGCACGAGCAGCAGCACGAGCACCAGCAGCAGCACGAGTACGAGCACCAGCAGCAGCACG
>VCRD01001788.1:36088-76769 GCA_006783055.1 Trinorchestia longiramus
GCACGCCAACACTGAGCCCTGGCACGCCAACACTGAGCTCCCGTTACTACTAAAACAGGCTCCTCAGCACATGAACTAGTGCTACTATCTCGGTGATAAAACAACTTTTTCGCCTCCCGATTTGCTATAAAAAAGGTCAATTTACACAACATAATTTTATTACCAAAAGTACTGCAGGGTCTTGTTTATTTCTCTACATAACCGTCAAAACAGTCGAGGCATCTGTCATACCAATGACTGAGTTTGATTTCATTCAAGTTGTTCAAAATTCATGCATACATCAACACTAACATCGACCGAAAAGTCGAAGAATAAAGCAGCCATGCATATTTTTAATACAAAGTTACCTTACAAACAACAAATGTACAAAGAAAGCTCTGCAACCAATTAGCTTATTTCGAGCCTGCTTTAACACATTCATTGCGGTTGCCTAGCCGGTGCAAATCTTTACTTTGTACATAGTCACTAGAAAGCTTTGAAAAATTTACAGAACCTAACCTCAGTAACCCCCAGATGGGTCATACCGTAATGAATGTGTTAAAATAAGAACGGCCTGCAAGTTTTTTCTATAGTGGAAATGGTACTAATCTTCAATCTTTCACATTGCTGTGTAAATGTTACCTCCTATTTTGAAGTAGTTGAGATACGTTTCCAATTCATTTTGTTCCTTTTATGGATTTCTTCGATTTTGTATTGAAGATTTCCTCATCATTTTTTGTATCTATGCCGATCATCTCGACAAAACTGTCAGCATTTGACTTTTAAATGCTCAGCATAGGCGGGAAGTTAAAGTGTTTTAGTTGTCACAGCCCGCCACATCTAACGAAAAAAGTAATGAAAACAACTCAAATAGACAAAAAAGCAAAGCAAGGAGAAAAAGTAAATGCATACAAAAATCCTTGCGCAAAAATCATTGGAGCAGTAGGCCTCTCTTCCTTTCGGGAGGGACAGATAAGGATGAAAGAAAAGATGTTTCCCTAACTTCAAATGGACACCTACTACAACCTTGTGTTGTATGTTTTCTCTTAATTTTGATTCTGAAGCGAATAACTTGGCTTCTGCACGGGCGCGCTTATTCTCCAAGATACATGGAGAAGATCAAGAACAATCACCACACACCACAATAAAGTTCATGAATCCTCCACACCACATCTCTGAGAGTACGAAGTCCACAAGGTAAGATTAAATATTTCCTCTCCAGCGCAATCCCAAAGCGATTTGATGATTACTTTAGTTTACATAAATAAAATCATGTAAAAAATGTTTTATCAAGACTGTTGTGCTACTAAATTTTATTTTGGTCCCACCCAAAAATGACACTGCATGGATAAGTTCAATAAATGCTGAAGTGATGGTAGTAAACCATCAATGATTAAAATTCAGCCTCCAACTCGGAGAGACTTCCAACACCGTACTCTTTAGGGTCTACACTCTTTAAAAAGGAAGAGCAGAAGAGCATAACAGGAAACAGACCTATAATCAAAGGGCTGCATAGATTCGGTAATGGTGAATTGAATCATATTAATAACTTTCGAGCACAAACAAAAACTATGAAACTAGAATAAAAACACGATTATAACGCTACAAAACTTTTGGTTATAAACTATGAGTTATGACCTTTGCTGAAAAACCACTCATTCAAAATTTGACATTACAAATTTTGTTGAGATATTCCTATTTATTTACATGAATGGACTTTATGAGATATTTTATAACTATTGATGAAATATATGATTTATTTTATAATTACTTCAAAATGTGTCTATTAATAGGAATGAAAACTAAGACTATGAAGCTCTTCCCAGTTCCACCACAATTCTTATGTTCTTAACGATGTGTAGAGACGCTGAATCCTAGATACCATGCAAATCGGAACACAAAAACTACAGAAGAGGGGAAGACACAATTCTCGCTTCATTATGATCATCAGAAGCACGAACACAAAGAGCAGACGGTTACCCACTAACTTAATAGATAATCGATGAAAGCAGAACGATACAAAATCCCTGCTGTGAGTTTAAAATGCTGATCACAGGCGCTTAGATGGTCATGCTCCAGAGGTCAACGACAGACAGCCGCTGCTGGACCGCGTCCCGAGTCCCGCGGTCGTCCGACAGATGCAACCAAGCCGACATGTCCGGTCAGACCACAGCCATAGCTGATCTTGTAACCCACTCTATCCAAAACTAAGAAATTTCTCGTCTTTTAGGCAGGCTACCGTTAGTTGAGAAGCTGTTGAACTAGTTCCAGTTCAGTCTGATGCCCTGCAAGCAAAACTACCGTACATGTGTCGAGTGCAAGGACATCAAAGCAAATCTAAAAAACTGAAGATTCTAGTTTCCAAATTTGGAACATTTTTTCGACTATTTTTACATTTAATAGTTCAAATGAATATATTTCAAAACCTTGTAATCTGATAACATACAACTAGCAAACGATAGCAGATGAAACTGGAAACAGTAATTTTTGAGAGTAGAAACCCATAAGCTATGAGTGTGTAAATAGAACTTAACGCGCAGTAAACGGTATTCAACCGAGTTGTATAACGATGAAGTGTCAACGTTATGCTAATATTAGCAAGACCATATGAATATCTGACGCGCCTTGAGGAGATGAAACGGGTTTATAGGGGACAAGTCCGAGGTAAGAGAGAATCAACTTAGCCAGGAATAGCAGTAAAGTACATACTCAATCTTGAACCTAAAGCAAAAATTCCTTAGCCCACACTGCAAGGCTTGAAAAATGTAAAAAAGAGCTCGGGAGTAGAGAAAAAATTCTCCGCAACCCGTTTTTCGAGTCGTTCAATGAAGAGTCTCCTGCCGTTGTCTTCCTGAACACCCGGCCTGAGATAACGTACTTGGAACAACGGTCCAGCACCAGCTTACAATATTTTAAAAAACACTAGTCGCAGTGCCTTGGAGGCCAAGATTTGGTAGTAGAACGTTAACACGCTGACTCCGAAGTGGTACGTATGTGTACCACGTAGGTTAGGTTCTGTAATTTTTTCAGATCCTTCTAGTGACTATGCGTACAAAGTGAAATTTTACACCAATCAGGCAATCGGAGTCAAAGTGTTAACTAAATTTTTCGTTGGCAAATGGTCAATTGCAACCCTGAATATAACAATAGAGACAAGAACCTATCCAATTACACAACGCCAGTTGGTGCAACTAAATTACTCCTGAAAATTAAATAGATTGTTTCCATATATGTAGCACGTTTCTCTTACTAAGGCACGAGTAGCAGTAGGCTATTACTTCAATAGAAAAATATTCAATTACTATTAATCTTCAACAATAATATTTTTGGGATGATTTTTTAATTGCCCCTACTTTAGCAGGATTATTGGCTTATACAATCCAAGTTCTATAAAAGGAATACTAATCTAAAACTTCCATCGAATTTCAGTCGTAAAACTTTTCAGTGAATGTAAAGTTTACGCTAGCAAAGCATTTCGTCAGAGATAGTTGAAAGAAGTAACTCGTTGTACAATATCTTCAGTTAATGATAATCAATTGTGGCAAAACGTATTACATATGAAATTGAAATCTGTTCTGTCAAGAAAATTAATTTGAGTGAAAACTTTATGACTTTCAACTAAAGTTTACCACGTTGCCTCCGATTGCCTGGCCGGTGTAAATCTTCACTTTGTACGCATAGTCACTAGAAGGATCTGAAAAAATTACAGAACCTAACCTAAGTGGTCCACATACGTACCACTTCGGAGTCAACGTGTAAAACAATTGAAAAGATTTTTTCACTTTTCCAATTTTTTCCATTAAATATTACGGATATTTACTGTAAATTATAGTCTTCACTGATCTCGATCTACAGTCTACACCATTCAACTCACAACTGATACTACTAATAATAATCAATACCATTCTTACCCACAAAATCTTGCTCAGTGACCAGGATGTAGATAATCTTCAATTAATTTGGCAATTGCCAGCGAGAACTAGTAGTGGAAAAACCACTATTAGTTCTAAAATATTTTTTGATTATCGCATGAACAAGCCACTCGCATCATTGCAGGTATGAAAAACATACATGGTAGCTCTTCCGCCCTGAGCATCTTTGGTCGCGAAGGACAATACTGTTGATTCAGGGGAACAAGGCAAATATGCCTTCAATTGGAAGACCAAGTGTCATTGCTTCCAGAGCTTCTACGGTTCATGATGCACGGAAAGGAATATGTTGAAGGAATATGATAAGGAATAGGATAGGAATATGATAAGGAATATGATAAGGAAGATGTTAAGGAAGATGTTAAGGAATATGATAAGGAAGATGTTAAGGAATATGTTATCAAGAAAAACTTACGGTTGTTCAAGGGTGATTGGTCTCAAAACCAATATTGACGGCACACTTCGTGACTTACCCTGGGCAAATTTCGTTCCTTCAGAAATTAATCACTAGAAGAGATGAAACAGTGGATATGAACAGGCAATTCGTCAACCTAAAACTTTGTCAAGAATGCATTTGCTTTAACACGTTGACTCAGATTGCCTGACTGGTGTAAAACTTCACTTTGTACGCATAGTCACTAGAAGGATCTGAAAAAATTACAGAACCTAACCTAAGTGGTACACATACGTACCACTTCGGAGTCAACGTGTTAAAATTAAATCCAATCTGTGTGGCACACAGTGAAAACACCCACATAAAAGAATTTTTACTTGCCTTCTTCTTTAATCCATGCTCACAGAAAGTTTGCAAAGATGACAACATTACTAAACTGCAACACTCCTACCTGAAATGTTGTAGGCAACTATGATACTTTGTTCAGTTCCTGACTAGCTCATAAAAACTTCAAGTTATTTAACTTGAAAGGTACTGAACTGCAAACAATATTTCAATGTTACAATACATACTTTCCCTTGTAATCTCAAGTACTCACATTTCAACAGATGATTGTACAGGCTTGAATGCATAGGGCGGACTTCTTTTTAAATCAGCAAATACTTTGATTGATGTTATAATATAAAAACAACGCCTTTCAAAAAGTTAAGCTTTTTCTCTTAATTAGCCACAAAGATAAATTTCGAAATTTCAAGATTATGCAGGCACTTGCGTTTCAATATTAGTGATGACTATTAAACATCAGGTGATAACGCCTTCTTTAGTATTCACAGCACTTGACATGAGACATGCAAGTCAACCCGAGAGCGAGCTAGCGACGCACAACCTTATCACCACACTTTCACAATGCAACTGAATTCGGCACGTCCTACCACACCTGAGTCACACCTGCAGCGGGTCACTACATTGTATCACCACTCAGTATCGCTCTACAAAACTGTGCTTCATTGCCGCGACAAATATTCTGATCGTTCTAAGGTTTGAAAGTGCGTTCTAAGGATCTTTTCTACAAAGTCATCAAGGAAATTGCATAAAGTAGTCTAAGTAATTCACGAAGCATGATTTATCGGGTAAAAATACAATAACTTGCCTTTGTTGTTAGGGCTACGAGCCCTAATGTACATAAATAACCAGAAAAGGGTAAACATACTATGAAACCTACATGCACTATGACAGGTTAGACTTAGACTTAGATTTAGGGCCAGCGTCTGGCTGGGGCCTTTGTAACGGTCTCCAATTCCCTTCAACACACACACGCAATGCTCTGCTGGTAGTCACATTTAAAGAAACTGACCAATCAACATCGATCTTGCTTACTCCACGCATGCACCAAGAAATACTTCATCTCATCCACAACAGTCATATTACATTCTTCATCCAGACCCACAAGATATCCCATACCAGAGTCCCTTCAAGACACCTAGCATTCCACTTGTTCTCTCCATACTGCTCATGGACCACATCCATGAGGCTCTCTCACTCATGTTCAAATATACTACATTCTAAAACTAGATGTTCAACTAGGTATTTATGAATTGAAAATTTCATAGGTTGTTGTTTCATAAATTGTTAAAACACTACGGTCATCAGCTACATTGTGCTGCAATGATATTTGTATTAAGCCGTAGCTATGAACTGAAAAACGTAATCACCATAATGATATTGATATTGCCTAAACATTTTCCATACACTAAGAAGCAGAGAGAAGCAGAGACACTACATAAATATGTGCTGTACATACATGTACATGTATATATTATCAGTTTCTTCCATATTTCCCTTGAGACAGTTAAGCCTAAGAACCTGTCTAAGACCATAGCTTCACGCATAACGCGGAAAAACTCGACGGCAGCCAAACTTAAATTCCGCACGAGTCTACATATCTCATGATGAGTGCAAGTACGTGACTTTGCTGCAATGAAGAAAGCCAAATAATGCAATGCTGGGAGTAAAGAGCGTTGAATAATAACATGACAAACAAATCAAATACATGCAGTTTTTTTCAACTAAAAGCGTAGAAATACAAATGCTAACTTCGTAACGTAAACTACTCGTGCGATAACGAATTCTTTGTCGTTATTTTATTCACCATTTACCTGTTCCTGATATCAGCATCATTGAGTTTCTTATCAGCGAATGCTTACGGCTTTTCTTTCTTGCGTACAAATGTATAAAAATTAGGCTAATATTACATGTCATAGATTATATTCAAAAAATGTTAACCTAACTGGCATGTTTTTTGAGCATGGGGAAATTCTTTTTGAAAAATAACATTCTGTTAGGTAAAAGCTGATAAAAGTGAAAAAAAATCAGGACGCTCTTCCCCAGGTAAGGAAGATAAAAAAGTCTTTAAATTGTTCATGTAAAGTACAAATCTTGCCGGGAGAGATGATGGCCCTAAAAATCAATGCACTTCTTGTCCGAATATATTTTACAATACTGTAATAAGCTGTACAATAGTCCTCAGTCTTGCTTAGCAGTGCATATTAATAGTCCTCAGTCTTGCTTAGCAGTGCATATTGGTTTTTGCCGACTTGATACTTGCATCAGTCATTAAGTTTCAAAATGAGTAAAATTTAGAAACCCAGTGTAATTTTCGGATAGGTTTAAGTTATAAAAAGAATAATTTACGTAAATAAACGATAAAAGTTGTCTGAGGATCGGAAGCGTAACCCGAATTTCGTGTCAAAACAGACAAAATGTTAGCTGAAGTATAGAATTTATATTTCATTTCGAATACTCGAGCTAACGATGGTGTACTTATACGAACGTATTAAGTTTCAATAATTTACAATAAGATTTAAAATAGTACCTATTTATAATGATGCTATGTTCTTCCTGTCTTACCATAATGTTCATGGTATGACGCTGAACGAGAACAGTCTTGCATTTCCATAAATGGTTGTGCATCGTCGTTTAAATTGTCATTTGCTAAAACACCACAATCCTAAGTGAAACCTCAAATTAAAAATTTAATCTATAACTTATCTTGTAATATTTAAATATTTTTTGGCCGTGTTAGAGGTTTACGATGGATGGTGTTTATGTGAATTACAGGAAGGCCGTCGCTCATGAAGTATATTCTTTCTTTCATACGAACCAGAATCCGAAAAGTGACATTTTTATCCGTATGAAGTAAAATAGCGTGTATGATTCAATTCAAACTTACATGTTGACCTTCTTTGTTAACTAATTCATGAAACCCTGGCTAGAAAAGAGGACTGGAAAGATCTGGTTTCTAAGCACTACAATAAACAGTTGTTCTAAATTATGTAAAAAAGTAACTGAATAATTCAGGGTTCTAGGATTAGAAGGTGATGGCATGGGCACCATATAATTTGGAAATTATGCCAATAGAAAATCTGAAAATAGTGATTAATGGTTAAGAAAACTGTTACAAGTACAGTACTAAACCAGCATGAACTACCTCTGGTGAGTATTTCAAACGCTGCATCCTGAGTTCTCGTATTCACCGCTGCACCTGATTCTTTTTGAAAGAACTGCGAGGCAATAAACATGTTTTAGAAGAAAAGTTCATTCTTTTCTCAAAACTGATTCAAAATAAGCTGGAGTGTCAGAGAATTTAAATGTAAATTTAATTCTTCAGTTAGACGTATAATAGGTATTAAAAGTAAAGAGCTGTAGCAACAGAATGTATACTTTTAATCAAGCAACGGTAATCATATCGTCTAAACACCTGTAACAGTGAAAACCATAAAGAAAAATTACCTTATCCCTAAATTTGGTAATCAGAAAACAATTCAATTCCAGAATGTACATAGGTTCTTGCTATTTGAGTACGTGAAAATGGTCCCTCATAGTGGAAATTCATCTATCCACACAACTCGATTCTTAGTTAATGCATTTAAAAATTAAAGTTTTCATTTCTTACCGAACATCACGGGCTTCAGACAGATTAGTTTTTAATGAGTTTTACAAAACAGAATAGTAGTACCAGAACCTTCCATAGCTTTGAGAAAACGCTTTTGCACTCGTCAAACTTTAAGGCGACTTCATGATTGTCATTTGTGAAAGCTCATTTACAGAAGTGTAAACTGAAACTCACTCACTACTACTGTGGTTTTTTTACTCCGTGAATAAAGCTAATATTGCGATAAATTAGCTCGAATCCAGACGTATCACCTTTAGAATATTCATTTAATTGTTTTGTGGGTCCTTATCTCTGCATACATGTATGTACTTGGGGTACAACAATCCGGGTGTCATTTTTATGCTCGAGACAAACTTTTTGGTTAAGCTCATCGGGAGACATCAGATCATTCGATTCTTTGCGTTTTAGAAACAATTAACAACAACGCAAATGCCTTCCAAACTTGAACGCAAGTTCGTAACCGAGTGAGGAACTCAGCAGCATGAGGAGCACGTGTCTCCTGTAGCTGGAGAAGAGCCAGGAGCAGCGATCGTTTAGTGCAGGTCGTGTACGACTGAAGGCACATAGTCAGACTTGACTGCTGCCGTCAGCGCCTCCGCATATAGATCCAGTCTCTGTGTCATCTGACGAGGTGAGAAGTCTTCATTACTACAAATTGAAGAAATCAATGTTCACAAGCAGAACAGAACCATAATAAAGAGGACGAATTTAAAAGTTTGTCTCATATCCTCAAAATTCAAGAGGGAAATTAAATACGCTAAGTACAGCTTAAATACATGAGCAACCGAAGAAAGTAAATACCTATTCATCTTGAATAAACTGTTAATACACAATTGATTCTGCTGACAAAACTTTCGCTCTGGCAGATAAAATTATTTCCACCTAAATAATATATCTAATGATGCGTTCACTAACCCTGAAGCCCCACTTATCCTTGATCTGCCGGCACAGATTGAGATCCATCTCTGCCACCAGCAGGCCGTCGCGAGTCCGGCTTAGGCCCTGAAGAAAACCAAGCAGAAAAAATCAGTCGACGCTTCCTGTAAGAACCAGGTAGACACTTGCTCTACTTCTAGAATGCGATATACTTTCGAAGCTTATCAAGAAGTGATGGAAAAATTCATCAATCAGAACAGGTTTATTTCGGGCAATCTATCCAGCATGAATTAAAAATACAGCTTTTGAAAACAATTGACTTTGGCAGTAAGGACGGTATGATTTTTTTCATCAAAGCCACGTAACTTACCCCTCCACAATCAGAGAAAGTAATTATTAATACCTTCTTTTTTCAGTAACGTTTTTAAATGAACTAATTCTACTGAAAATGTTGGCGTACATTATACTTAAAAGAAGATACCGATAAAAGGTAGAAGACACATGGATCGTAGTATCTTCATATAATTTTTGGGAGTACTATGTTCATGAGTAAAACTCGAATCTTACTTCTAGCTAACTTAACACATTTCCTGCGAAGTGACCCACCGGTGGGTCACTCATGTTAGGTTCTGTAATTTTTTCAAAGCTTTCTAGTGACTGTATGTACAAAGTAAAGATTCACCTGCTAGGCAATCGCAGGAAACGTGTTAAGGCTATGAGTTTGCTGTATGAAATAGATTCTACTAGCACACATCCTACAAATGAAAACAATCAAATTCAATGTAAAACTTCGATTTCATGCAATACATTTTGCGCGAAATAACAAACTGTAGATTTTGTGCTACACGTACTGGAGTGCGTGCACCGTCAGGGGCCGTGACATAGGAAGACCCGTAGAAGTGACCCATGTCGTTGTGCGCAGGCTTGCCGTCTGCAGACGTGAAGGCGTTCGGATAGTGTTCTGTACCCACTCGGTTGATGGCACACGTAAAGTAGCTGTTTGCAATCGCTGCATTGCGAGCTTCAATGCCCCATAGCGGCTCGCTGGTCAACCAACAAAAAGAACAGATCGTAGATGCTAAGGATATTCACATCGTCAAATACTTACAAGCAGATTCAGGAAATTAGAAAGGCTTGTTTATGAAATTAAACCATTTTCTGAAAATGTGCTATGATGCTCGTGATATTTATCAATTGACGCTCAGAATTTTTGATACCTAAATGATCGTAGGCATGATTCTGTATACCTCGTCGAACAACCAAGGATGAAGGAAGAGACTTGATTTACTACGTTCTGCTCATCTATGTACCATATTCAGAGATGGAGCAGTTGGAAAAAAATTAACAAAAGAAAAATATACGTACAAAGGAAGTTTTCCTAACAATATAAAGTATGTAAAAAAATGTCTATCACATCCAGAGTATAGAATCTGAAATGGCCATAGGCCTAAGACACTCCTGCACTGCTGTGTGGGCACCTTAGGTTTGCAGGCAAGTAACGTTTTACATGTATGCAAGCTTCTAAAAAATCTCCTTACGGAAGAAACTGAATTTTTTTGAATTTATACAAAATAGTACAGCTCACATAACAAATTAATGCCTCGTACAATGAACTGAATTCATCACGTGCATATAAGAACGTAAAATAAATTCTTATTAAATAATTTGTAGCATCTCATACTGTTGAAGTTTGAGACCTGAGTCCATCAAGAGTGGCTGAGGGATTGAAGACGATCTCAGCCCCGTTGATGCCGTACATCATCCAGTTCTGCGGGTGGTGGCGGCCGTAGCAAATATTGACGGCCAGCTTACCGAACTGAGTCTGTGGGTACACATCATTCTTTTGAGCTCCGAGCCTGTAATTGTTTGACTACAGAAGATTAAAGCATGAATCTCTTAAGCCTCATAAATTTGATAAAAGCTATCGCTTGCAGTTCTTCGGCAGCAAAAGCGCGTTTCGAATCCAGAATTGTTTTTTGTCTTCATTTCTACTGGTATAATTGAATAGGTAGAGTAAATGATTACTAGCTCATGAGACAGAAATCTTAATGAAGTTAGCTTTTAAGTACAATACCAACTCTACTTCTTAAATTCAAAGCTGAATCAAATTAACCCAGTGCCTTGAAAAAATCTTTTTTATCCTTTTTAGGCTCATACAAGGATACTAACACTGAAGACAGTGTGTCCAGTATTGCCAGACTCGTAGTATGTGCTCTCATTGAAGTCGCCCACTCGAGGTATGTGATTTTTCCTGGTTTTGCCGAGAACGCGTCCGCTGTTGCTGATAACAACAGCCGTGTTCCACAGAGTGTCTCCATGCATGCTGTCACGCTCCAAAATGGGAGAGATGATCACCATGTTGTGCTCCCGAGCCAGCTGTATCAAGGGAATAAAACTTCATTAAGAAATGGTCAAGCTTGCCTTCGAACCTACTATAATAAAACGATGTTATAACGTACATCCATTTAAAACATGCACTCGGACAGCATCTGGAACCAATTGGTTGAACGTTTCCCAACTGCCACCGTCGGCGAGCAACACTGATACCTATATAGGGTGCAGTAACATAGAATAGAATAGAATGAGGCTATAGGAACGAACCTTCTGGCCCATTCTTGGGTCGGATAATTACTTCGAGAATGGGCCAGAAGGTTCGTAACTTTCTCCTTTTTTCAAAGTGCTTTGCTTTCAAAAAAAGAAATTATGTTGCCCAGTACCTTCTGACAGAGTTGTGTGGTCGGTCCGTCTTCTGCAGCTTCAGCGAACTCGCACCAGGGCTGCTTCTCGCGGGTGCAGAACGCAAACGGCATGTCTGTGAGTGTGGACACGAATATTTCTCAATGAACAGTCTCGACTTAACTGTAATTGCTCGACAGTTAGATGAATTCGCCATCAAATATGCGTCTCAAAAATTTACGTGTGGGCATTTGTGTTGAAGTTAGAGCGCAAATCCGACGTATCACAGTAAATATTTATGCAATAACGTGTCTAGCGCAGTTAAGTCGCACAAACAGCTCCCGGGCTACTTGAGGACAGCACCAATGTTGCTTTTACTCGTAGTTAACAGGTGTTACGTGAAGTGCTACCATCTTCTCCGTAAACTGAGCTGTTGACAATGTAGCTCTCACACATTTATATTTGAATCATGTCTGATGCTTCTGTTGGTGCATACGCTTCAGTTCTCTTTGTTATCAGTGTGTCCAAATAAAAGAAAATTAAGCTCATTTTTTAAGGTAATATTTTTCTTTTATGTAGCAATTACTACTAATAGCCTATATCAGCATTCGGGAATTGCTTTTAATATATGTAAATGCATGAAGCTCTTATGAGACGATATAATGACGTGTAACTAGCCTCTAAAAATTACGATTGGTATTATGCAAAAAAAACATTCTGTTATGTATTCACAGCTCTACACAGTATGTTCAGCCAATCAGTCAACGATAAAATCTGGCATTTTGATGAGTTGGTTCGTAAAAAAGCTAAAATATCAGGGTACTTAAAAAATTCTACACAAAAAGACAAGCAGGAAATATTCCTACGAAACAAACACTTTAGGGTTTTTGCAAAGTTGTCCAATATCAAGCGCAGGTAATGTCATTCATACGTCCTGATGTTATTTCTGCATAAAATAGGAAATTGTTTATTTGATTTAATATTCTGACAAAATGCATTAACTACCATCAAATTAAAGTTTCACTAACATCAAGATAAACATGCAATAAGCTTTCAATGTTTCATTGTTTTATTTCCTAATTACGATCCAATGAGTTACACGAGATAATCACTGGTCAGAAAACTGATTCAGCGCTAGCACTCACTCCAGGCCTCCTGCATACACAGCACGTTAACTTGAGCCTGTGCAGCAACGCGAGCCAGAGCAGAGATGCGGGAGTACAGGGCCTCTCTCTGCTGCTGTACTGGAGCGGTGGTGGGCAGCACGATCTCGTTCTGGATGAGGCCTACTCTAACTATGCTGGGTCAGGCAATAGGACACAAATTAAAGAGGCTATATTGTGTTTACAACAACTTCAAACAATTAACAAACGGTAATGTCATTTTATCTCACATACCAGCAGGTAATTCACTGTTTGATTTCCGATACAATTAGGGTAAACTGCTGAGCTGTGGAACAGCTCTGCAACTGTAATTATGCAAGGTCTTATGGGTCGGTATCACTGCATCAGTGATCACTCATCATCAGTTAAATAGTTAGAAATTCGAAGGAGAATCAATGCATCAAAAGAAATTAGAAGCATAATAAGCCATGAACTCCAGATGATCCAGTGTGAGTGTTCCCCTCTGGTAATATTTTATATAAAATATTTTCCCAGAGTTTCCTGCCACTTTAAATGCTACAAAGACTGCTAATAATTTTTGCACGACAGTTTTAACACTCACCGAGGCGGCGTGAGGTTTTCTGTGGCTGCGTCGAACTTGTATGCCTTGATTTCGAAGTTTTCTTCCAGCGCAGCGTCCTCAGCAGACTGAGGCAGCGACATACGCCTTGCAAAAATAAAGAAATTCAATAGAACAAATCCAATAGTTTACTGCCACAAAAAGTATACAAGAATTTTTACGGCAGAGAAATTACCAGTGAAGAGAAACCACAGTTGGAATTTTAAAATTCATTCATTCATTCATTTTCATTGTCAATATATATCATCAGTTTGAAATGCTTTTTAACAGAATTATTAGAACCGATAAGCTGAATTTTATTTAAAATATGACTTCTATGTCATCAAGCTTGTTCATTGACATACTGCTGCTGGTGCAGTACAAGGCAAACACTGCACATGCGTACAGAACTACTGGTTCTGAGCACCGGCTGTCAGTTACACCACCAATTTTTATAATTTTTTACGTGTTCATTTTTTTCTAGATACTCCAATCGTTAGTTTCCTAGAAAATCAGCATGGCATGGTGTTTAACAACAGATTGTTTTTTCTTAAAATATAAAAAAAAAATTTTCTTTCATATAAGAGGAGTGGTCAATTGAAGGAAAGCTCGTTGAGGAAAGAGCATCCAGTTCTGCCCCCACCTCCTCCCAATACTTTTTGAAATCCCCCTCAGTTCCCTGGGTTTAAACCTACGTCGCAGCACCCCTACGTGTACACTTAAGGTACGCTGATTTCAAATGACTCCTTGTAAGGTACTCGTGCAAAAAATTACAATTATTCGTATACGAAATCATTGTAAATATATACTACGCTTAAAACATGACATAGGCGATCGCTTAATCACTCATATACTTGACGTGTGCTTAATCTGGTGCAAGTTGCTTCGCCTCTTCTAATACGCCATGCATTCCCATTAGGTGCGATAACTCCAATTCAATAGAGTAACTTTGCATTAAAAATAGCCTAGAACTTTCAAACACATTAGACACTGAAGAACTCACGGGATGCGTCGTCCATAAAGGATCCTCTGAACTTGCGAAAGTTCTGCGGGTGGTAGATGTTTCTCCAAACATTCTTCTACACTCACGATCTGGTCATTTTTTTCTCCAGAAGACATTTTATACTTGATGTTGATCCTGCTGGCAGAGAAGAGTCATCCTTGTATAGTTATATGGAGTATAACTATGGAATAACGAATAAAATCTTATAAAAAATAGAGCATACACCGGTTTTCCGAGAGGAATGGTAATTGAAGAACAAAGCATGTATTAGTACCTCTGAGAGACGCATATTAGTATCATTTTAACACCATTTCGAAGATGATTTTTCCAAGGAAACACTAGATAACTATTTTTCACCAATATTTTTTAAAATTTCATCCGATCTGTACGCATCATTGAAGACATAACAACTTGCTAGACGACGTACTTGTAAATAGTCCGCCCTCAGCTTGCTGAATGATTCAATTGTGCTAGAATTGAGATTGAGAGCCCATCATGGCCAGAATTGCAAGATCTGCAACGCACCAAAGCTTTCATGTTGACCACAAAAGGTTCATTGTGAGGTTGCTGTTGTACTTACTCGCATACGCCAGCTCTTTATTCAGTGGGCATTTAGATATTTTATCTGTTACAGATCAATATTTCAAGTTGTGAGCTTTGTGTAACAAGTTAACGCTAAATACTGTCGTTACTTCACCAGGTCACGGAACTGACTTCATTTGTCTGCTTCTACCTAAAGTGACGAGGAGGTCTGATTTTGAATAATCAAGTTTTCTCCACCACATTATAGCTATGAGCATTAGGGGTAAATTTCCCGTAAAATTGTAAAAGGCCGGTAAAGTAGTCAAGTATTACTGCAGACTTTATACAATATTTGTATCTTACAAGTATAATCAGATAGAAAAGCTTCAGCTTTGATTAATATTCAGTAATGCATGTTGGTGTTGATAACCGGTATTTCCAACACACGATGAAAGACATGAAGAATTGAACACTACACTACACGAGTCTGTCACTGTGAATTCACAGTTTTGGTCACGAGTAAGGAAAAAAAGAACGATTCAACTGCATGCCAACAAACAGAACAACCTTCAGCAGTAAGCACAGCCCAGTCTGCACTCCGTAACCCCGGTCATTTCATGCTAAGACCCGCCATAAATACGACACGTGTCTTCTCCTTTGCTTATTAATCTTAAATAGTAAAAAGTCATATCCTGTGAAGACTAGCCATAAATAAGCCACCTCGCTTCTTTTCTGCTCATGAATCTTGAAAAATTGAATTTTATTAAGGTGCTAAGAGAGTAATTTTTATAAAGTAAATATTATTAGAGAACCATCTTTGTAAAACAAATATTGCAGTTATACGATTCAGTGCATAAAAAACGTGATATATCAGTAAAGGAAAATAAATTGCATAACATAGAGTGAATAATTTTTGCAGAGAGGAGTTGATTCACAGTGAAGTATACAGTGTAAATTAATTACTCCGGCGAGAAACAGCGTACATGTAACTTTTGATGTTGGTCGGAAACTGTTGTTGCAGAGGAAGAAACGTCCAAAATATCATTCATATATTACATATTCTTTCAATGTCATACATTACACTTTAAAAAAATTACAAGAAACAAAAATAAAGACTCTAATTTCCCGAATATTTTCCGAAGTATTAATACCGGAATGGTCTCCCGACTGTGCTCCAAATGTTGACGACCAGAGAGAGTAGTAATCGTGTATCATTTTCTAAGACCATAAATCATTGGTAAGCATCAATAAAAGGATAATTTTTTGTCACCCAGGTATAATGAAAACCTCGCTTTTTTGTTATAATGTGATTCAGGTACAATTATGGAATTCCGGACATGGTCACTCAGTCCGCAAAACGCGCCATGCAATCGCCAGATCACTATCACCGGGCAGGTCAGGTCTCATTTGTCATCTTCTCTGCAGTGGGAATCATTCATCAAAGCTTTCTGTTTCTATTGCCAGCACGAGTAAGTCACCTTTTCTATGCTACATGAGTGTCAATCAGTCTCTTCATTGTTTTTATTTCTTCATCGTGTTTGTCCCTGGTAATTTCATGGGTATACCAGTCAAATAAATAGGTATTCTCACTCATAATATATACACAGCTATCAAGGAATTAGTTGTTTTATTCTTAGAAAATTTGTTAAAAAACTAGCCGTAGCACACCACTTGGTACGTATATGGAGACCGTCATAACGTAAGTCTCCTTACTATTTACGTCACTGCTGAAAAAGATTCATTCGTTCGAGACTCGCTGAAAAAAATAAGGTCCAATAACTCTATCAAATATAGCAATGAAAATTAAACTATATCTTACCCACAAGATAGACGCAATGCAATGGTTACCTTCACACACAAGGACGCCTCCACACTGACGGCACCAGGCCTTTACTGGCTACTGTTAACTGCAGCGTGATGGCGTTGTGTTTGACTTGAGAGCATTCAAGGCAGCCGAGATGAAGCTATGCCTCCAAGTAGATATGTGGCCTTGGCAACAGTGTATATCTCTTGCATTTGAATATGTAAGCCCATCATTCAGATAGCTACCACGCCCAGTAAACGTTTACAAGCACCAATTTCATCGAGGAGGATATTTCTATATCCATGTATTTATTTGGGTATCGTAATATTTACGTTATCTTGGAAGCAGTTACACTCCTTACTATTCCCTCACCTCAAAAATATCTACATACTAGACAGTTCCCATTGAAGTTCCACGGTTTAGATTTTACTAATTTGAAATTGTTACAGAGACGAATGCATAAACATTTACAGCGAATTATTGTGCTTTAAATGAATATTTTTCATTAATATATACAGTATGTCCCACAAAAACCCGAACCCGTATGTCCCGTATCAGTAATACCATCATAAGAATACCATAAGCATTTAATTTCTAGCAAATTTATCCTTCAAAATTAATGTATAGAAAAGAGCATACAATAAGTCGAATGATGGTATAACTGATTCGGGAAAATAAATACTCGGTTCGGGTTTTTGGGGGACATACGGTGTATATAAATATATATATATACATATATAACTTCCATTCTTTATCTTATCTGCCGATAACATGGTCCATATAGCACCTGTTGAGATTCTTTAGTCTAAAAGTTATCAAATTTAGGATCTATGAAATAAAATACGTTTTTCAGCTTTACCTGTGGTACTATCAGAATCTGAATATTTGCCATTAATATATACAGAACATTCATCCTCTATCGCATTTACCGATAACATGGCCGTGTAAATGAAGAAAGCTGATAAAAAATTTACTATTTTATAATGAACGAGTGCCTTTAGTATCCACAATACAATGCTTATAATACATGTATACCGATTTTGATTTCAGTTCAATACTTTTTCTTTAGTAATAGATAGAAAGTAATGGGATGGACACATGCAGATACAGAGAAATGGAGATATATAGTCTATTATATGTATATGTAGAAGATAAAATAGACAGTTTATCTCCATCTCTCTCTATCTGTGTGCGTGTCCGCCCTATTACTTCCTATCTTTTGAACTGAAATCCGAACGGGTATGCATGTATTACAAGCATTGGATTGTGGATACCAAAGGCACCTGATCACTATGAAATACACCATTTTTTGCGTTATTAACTTTCTTCTTCTACACGGCCATGTTATTGGTAGATAATATACAGAATGGAAGTTGTAAAGGGTGTGGCAAAAGTCACATGGTATATTTAGAATTAATTTATGCAAAAACTACTTGAGATAGAAACTTCAGGTAAATTGCAAACGAAAGGAAGGGTTTTGGAGTTTTTATAAATAGTATATCATCTAACTGTCCACCATGTTGGTTTATGCACATGCGCATTCTTTTCGTAACAGAATCCATCACTTTTCTTAGCATCTCGGGAGGAATGTTGCGAATCTCTTGAGAAATGTTCTCTTTCAAATGTTCCAAAGTACGAGGCCTATTAATGTATACTTTTGACTTTAAGTACCCCCATAAAAAGAAATCCAAAGGGGTCAAATCACATGATCTAGGAGCCCAAGGAATCCCACTTCACTCACAAAAGGTTACTGTCTGGTGCGGTATGACAAGTGAAAAGATTATTGGTCCCTATTTTTTTGAAAATCAGAATGGAGAAACTGCGACTGTAACTGGAGCTGCATGTCGAAAATTCATTGAAGAATATTTAAGACCTCAAATTCAAAATGGGAATACGTGGTTTCAACAAGATGGTGCAACAGCCCATACAGCAAAGGAATCAATTCAACTTTTGAAGACAATTTTCCCAAATCGATTAATTTCACGTTTTGGTGATATTCCTTGGGCTCCTAGATCTTTTGATTTGACCCCTTTTGATTTCTTTTTACGGGGGTACTTAAAGTCAAAAGTATACATTAATAGGCCTCGTACTTTGGAACATTTGAAAGAGAACATTTCTCAAGAGATTTGCAACGTTCCTCCCGAGATGCTAAGTAAAGTGATGGATTCTGTTACGAAAAGAATGTGCATGTGCATAAACCAACATGGTGGACATTTAGATGATATCCTATTTAAATAAAAACTCTAAAACCCTTTTTTTCGTTTGCAATTTACCTGAAGTTTCTATCTCAAGTCATTTTTGCATAAATTAATTCTAAATTTATCATGTGACTTTTGCCACACCCTTTATATACAGGGTGGGGCAAGTCAATGCCCGAGTTTTGAAAGGCTATTAGGAAAAGTGAAACAATACGTTCAGAATTATTTGTTGTCTTATTCGAATCAGTATATAATGCCGTTTGTATGCTCACTTTTTGAAGATGGCATCAGGAAGATGGTGGCCATCTGTAGCGATGTACTGTTGAAGGCGATGTTTGAAGTTTACGGTTGCTCTTCGGCACATCTCAAGGGGCATTGCAGCGATTTTCTTCCCGAATTCGCATCTTCAATTCTTCCAAATTGTGTGACGAGCTTCTGAACACTTTCGCCTTCAGATATCCTCACAGGAAAAAGTCGCAAATGCTCAAATCAGGTGAGCGTGGGGGCCACTCGACATCACCCCTCCGACAGACGAGGCGTGCCGGGAACATCTGTCGTAATTTAGCTTATTTAAGCATTGCAACTTGAGCAGTGTGGGCTGTTGCTCCATTCTGTTGGAACCAGATGTCTCCCAGATTTGTTTCCTCACCTAATTTTTCCAATTTCAGGTCAAAAAAGTCTTCCAGCATCGCAAGATAACGTTGAAAGTGGACGTTGACAGATCTTCCATCCTCCTCAAAGAAATAAGGCCCAATTACCACAAATTTGGAAACTGCACACCAAACAGTAACTTTAGGGGAATGAAGCAGTCTCTGGTAAAGTTCTCTTGGGTTGTCTTTGGCCCAATAACGACAATTTTGCTTATTCACGCTTCCAGAAAAGTGGAAGTGCCCCTCGTCACTGCTGAAAAAAAGTTGACGGTTCGGGGATGTGGTTCAACATTTCCTGGCAGCAATTACTTTGATTTTCAAAGTCAGTGGGCTTTAAGTCTTTTATAATCGTTGTTTTGTATGGATGGAACGATAAATCGTAATGCAATATCCGCCTTAAAGATCAGTTAGACATGGCCAATGTAAGTGAATACTTTCGGGCAGAGTGTCGTGGTGACTGTTCGACAGCTGCTTGAACTAAGGCCACATTTTCCGGTGTTCTTACCGTTTTTGGTCCTCCACTATCCCTAGGTCTTCTTGTGGAACCAGTATCTACCGATGCTTCAACCCAACTTCTGATTGCCTTGTCGTCAGGGATGGGAACATAACGTGAATGTTGAAGTGTAGGTAAAAGGCGCGCTGATTGGCGACGACGGAATGGCCATTTTCGAGATACGTGCGCACTGCAAAGTCGTGATGCTCACACGACCAAGGCATCGCTGCTGCAGAAAACGGCGGAATTTGGTGGTCATAATGATACCACACACATCTTACCATCACCACCACAGGCGCTGCAAGCGCCTTTCAGAACTTCAATATATATATGTCATAAAACATATTCAGATTCCAATAGTACCACGGGTAAAAATGAAAAATGTATTTTATTTCATAGATTCTTAATTTGATCACTTTTAAACCAAAGAATTTCAATGGGTACTACCTGCGTCATGTTATCCGGTAGATAAGATACAGAATGGAAGTTCTCTATAAATTAATGAGAAGTATATTAATTTAATACACTATAATTCATGGTAAATCTTTGCATTTATTTTATGATAACTTTAAATTATTCATATATAAGTCGTTGAATATGTTATAAATCGTAGAATGTAAGAAATACTATGTAGTAAAATTCGAGTGAAACGCACTATGCATGGTATATACTGCTATCTCCATATTGCTTTGTATATGGTATTTGAATTGAGAAGGATGCACCACACTGTAGGTAAATTTTGAATTATATTATATGAACTTACGAGCACATATGTTTATTATAATTATTTACATCTTTTTTTTCAAAGAACTCAAATTTTAGGGTAATTTTAGTAAACTAGCGCATAAGTGGCATAAAACGTTATTTCAGACTCGTGGGAGCCCGAGCAGAGCAGGCTAGCGGAAGTTCTGAACACGTTTCTCAAAGCTGATTCAAACTAGAGAGAGTTCTACGTCTGCATCCGTGATTTCAAACAAACTGAGTTGATAACGTTTTTGTGTGACTTATAGTTAGTCCAGTTTTAGTTCTGTAAAATTAATATTTTCTTTGTAATAAGTTGTAATCATGTTCCCAGATTACGTCGTGAGTCAAAGGCCTACCAAAGAATAACACCAGTTGTTTCTCACCCCTGGTAATATGGGCATAACCCCGACATTGAAGATAAATGTACCATGTTCTTTTGAATTAGAGGTTGCAATTTGTTTTACTATCTGATAAGAATATTCTTGCTCAATAAACACATTTGAAAAGATGTGAGTAGTAACTTTGCTGTTATTTCTACCATTATGTGTACAAAAAAGTAATTACACTCAAAAAGGGGTAAGAATACTACTTCTTTTGTCTTCTGTGATAACTCACTGTACTCGGGAGAGTTAGAAATTATTGGTCCAAGCTACTATTTATCTTTTTGAGTGAAATATCTTTACAATAATAAAGCTTAATATGTGTGGTGTTCAGAGGCTAGATCAGTTTTGTACCTTGAGAGAAGAGGTTAGCTTTAAGTGTTAGTTAGAACTTGCTAGTCAGCCCTAGTATCAAAGCAAGGTATCTAAATATCGTGTGCATAGAGTTTGTTAAAGATAATTTTTTAACACAGTGTTCATACTTAGCAATAATTATTTTTTATTTTTCAGGGGAGATTTGTAGTTAAATTACTATATTTTTTGCACAAATCCTGTTAAATTTTACATCAGAAATGGTAAGTTTTAAAAGTATATATTTTACTTCATTTTTATGTCTTTTATAACAGTGAAATTAATTTTGAGCTGTGATTAAATTCCAATACTTTTTGTAAACTTGTATCTTGTGGTTTTATGTTTGATATTAGTATTTCATTTATATCATTAAAACTTTTCATTTTAATGCTCTTATCAATTATAATAAGAGTTGCAGACTTAACTGATCTTGTTACAAAACTGAAGTTGTTTTGGTTGTATATTGATACATAGTTTTTTCTTCAAGTTAATAACTACTACAACCAATGATGTGTACATTATAATCCAAGAAAAGAATAAATCTGTGTGCATTTAAAAAGTTTTATTGTCATTGCAAAGAAATTCTAAACTTCAGTACTCTGTCATGTGGATAGCTTCCTGAAATCCTGCATTTTGTTTTAATGTTTCTCTATATGTACAGTTTTTAAATTGTTATTCAAATTTATTGGTTAGGCAATTTACTGCCTTCAGAATGTTGCAACTCTTGGCTTCATTTAAGGCTCCAAAAAGAGTCTGTGCTTCCTTCTTCTCTTCTGTACTAGGAATCAATATTAGATACAGTGTTCCTTAGTCCATAGACCTCTCTGAATGTCATCTGCAGCATTATCCTAAGCAGAAATTGATTGCAAATCTGTGTCATAAGAAGCAGATGCATTTGCATTACACAATCTTGGTAACTTTATGGATTTTATTGGTGTATCTGTGCACTAAATATTTCACTGTGTAATTTTCATAGTTCATAAAGAAGAGATTTTTAATTTTATATTTCTTCAATAAATCATCATTGATAAATATGTATACAGGATGGGCCAAAAGTAGGGTTACAGTTAACACTTGAACAGATAATGAAAGTAACTGTAACCTTACTTTTGGCCTACCCTGTATTTACATCTTGGGTTACAGTTAACACTTGAACAGATAATGAAAGTAACTGTAACCTTACTTTTGGCCTACCTTGTAATTACATCTTGAAGCTCAAATAGAGAGAGAGAGAGAGAGGGCTCATCTGCTTTTAAGGAGCAAGCATCTTTTTTTTGTGCTGTCACAACAGTCACACAAATAGTTGGTATCTATGTGTCATGCTGCTTCATCCAATTTTTGAACTTGATCCAGTGTCATGGAATTAAAAAATAAAAAGCTTGATGAACTACTCTTATCAGTGAGGATTAGGGACAGATTGTTCATCTGGCCATGTCTCCTCTCATCAGTAACATGAATTGGGGTTGTTACTCTGTATATATATTCATGATTGTTTTTCTTCAATAATCATACATAGATGGTGGATTTCATGAGTCACATAATATTCAGTATGTATGACAGGGAGTGAAATTACAACTATCACGTACAGTTCCATGTTTGTATGTATATAGAAAAGCTTTGATGTTTGAGTATCATGTAGAAATGTTAAACATAGTATAAATCAATGTGAAATGGCTTCAGATATTCAGTAATAATAGCATGTGTAGTAAAATAGCAGGACTCATTCAAAAAATAATGTATACTGTTTTCAATTTTTAAATATACTCTATGTAGAACATTTCAACACTTACTAGTTATTAATTGTGAAAATTATAAATTTGCTCAAAATACACTTTCATTTAGAATGTAACTGACTGGCATACATTTAGAATGTAACTGACTGGGCATATAAAGTAGGATTTTCATCTCTGTGTTCATCCATGTTAATAATTGTTACTGATGGTAATTGTCATTATTGCAGGGTAAACATACTCAAGGCAAGACTTTCCTGACCACAAATAAGAAAAAGCCTGTCCATCCTAGAAGTAGGAAAGCAGTACAAATTGTTCGACAGATCAAGAAGTAAGTCGTAGCATGGGTTTATGGTATGACATTTTATTATTAAAACTTGGTGATGCAATTGCAGTTTATTGTATTGTGTGGTTTCAATACCTCCTAAGGATATAACAGTGTACATGGTAGCTATTTGATTTCAGCATTAGTGGCAACTGCTAACAGAGGAATGTCCCTTTTTCTGTTCTTTTTAGAGTATTAGTAGTATTGTTTTCAGATCCACAGATTGATTCATGTGTGTTTGTGATATTTGAGGGAATCTAATGCAAATGTTGTGTGTTCATGCTTTTCTTTTAAATCCACAGAGTGACCAATATGAATTGCATTGCAAAATTTTCCATTATGGAATAACAAATGTTTATGATAGTTTTTAAATGATCTACTTGAAATCTCCAATCATGTGGCTCATAGTCTGAAATTCCCATTACGTTTAACCCTTGTGGCCCATCACAACTGTAAACAAAATGTTCAGTTTAAAAGAATGGCAAGAGATCTCTCTCCCTGTTTTGATTAAAAGTCACATTTGTTTTCTCCCGCAACAAATTCTTTTCTTTAAGTTTAGAAGCCAACACTTCTGCTAACTCTTTTGAGTGGCTTAGGTCTCTAACAAAATTATTCAGTTCTAACTGGCTGAAGTCTCCATGTTCTTTGCTTGATGTATGTAGAAAGTTTTGATTACTGTCAAGTTCATTGCTTACCTCAGATTCACATTTATCACTTTCATTATCCCATAAAAAAGCCCTGTGAATGCAGGTACTGGAATTTCACCTGAATGAAGCATTGGAGAGTTTGCAAAATCTAGATTTGGGACTTATTTTATGTTGTTTTTTCTTGCCATAACTTAGTGTTTATAAGACAAAAATAGCAATTGTATACATGGGTGTAGGGTGTAAAAAATCTATGCCAATGGACAAAGAGTACAAAAAACATTGTGAGGGTCCCATGGTTTATTCAAATCACTTAATTTAATCTTAAAGTAAGCCAAGTATGCTCCTTCCACAGAGGCACTTATGTTCATTCTTTGAGTTGGTGCAGTGAAACAAGCACATCTATAGCAAAATGAGGCATGGGAATTCAAAGAGTACCTTTGTAACAAGGCTGTACTACTGAAGGTTATTTCTTAGAACATATGTTAAAAAATATCTAATGCACAATTGCTTTACATATCAGGATATTATGAAGGGAGATCTGAATGCATGGAAAAAATAAAATGGGGAACATGACCAATATGTGGGTTTTTAGAGTTTTTCACGTGATTGACTAACAAAGCGTCACAATCTCACTCACTGAAATATCAGCATATACTGAAACATTAAACAGTACCATGGACATGTTCTTATATAGAGCACCAAGAATTCATCAATTAATTGGTCCCATCAAGAATACTGCCGGCCGCCTCCACGTCTGTTCACTTGGTTGGAAAATAGCCAGCTACTAAGAGAACGGCCTATATTGACTAATCAATAGATAAAAAACTTTACCTTATGAAAAACTACTGCCATTTTTAAAATCAGTGATGCCAAATAAGCACAGACCAGGCCTCAAACTTGAGTCAGCAGGAAAAAATAAAATTGTTGACCAAGGTTATAGCGTGTTATGATGTGCCTTAATTGCAGTATAAATAAAGCATTTTATTTGCCTTATTACTTGTTTTATTTATAATCTATATTTCCGAATTTTCATTTATTTTTGTGAACTTAGTTCGTAAATGACTAGTTACTTTATGGTTCACTATGCATGATCTCAGGTGAGCGTTTTTTTTGGAGTGTGTTATTGTACATAATTTTTTTGTGTTCAACATTCAAAATGTTGATCCATTTCAGACATTAATAAAACTGCTTCTCAAACAGGATGTATTAATTACGTTGCATTGTATGGATCTTGAAGCATAACTTAATTGACTTATTCTTTCAGAGGCGTGAAGGCTGAGCAAGCACAAAAGCAGGCCAATCAGAAGCTGCAGCTCTTGGGTATCAAACTGGCATTTTTTAAGGAAAATTTGGATACATCTCTTCAAGTTTGCACAAGAGCTCACATTGACGAACTTATTGAAAAGTAAGATAATTATTTAGTGCACATTTCTATATTATCTGGAGAATAATATATGTTATACTTCACCTTGAATAATATTTTAGTGATTAAGGAAACACTTGGAGAGCTGGAACAATCGACTTGATTTTTTTCAGAATACGTCATTAGTGTATTACTGTTGAATCATCTCTTCCAATAACATGTATTCTATTCTAAAATATCACTTAGCTACCACTTCTCAAGTAACATATCATTGAATATACTGAAAATATTTTCTTAATTAACTCGATGTGTTCTAACAGAATGCCTTAATACTAAAAACTAGGATTTTGGTAGTTTAGAGAACTGTTCACAAGTGAAGATGCATGGATACCAGAATTATGGTTGACACTGATGTTACTGATAATCTGTAATGGTAGCTGACACAATAAATAGGCCTAAGTGTACACTGCTACTAGTGAAAATTAAAAGTGCCAGGCAATGAATTAATAGAATAGTAAACAGTACCGTACCTCGATGTGAAGGAATTTTGTCTCGCAGTAATGCATTGATATCGAGCTCTTTGTTTTCAAACGTCTGCCAGCTACGCTTTTTCTTTTACATTCTTATTCATAATTCTTTGTTTTGTCCAGGTGCCGCTCTATGCAAATAAAATTGGCCTTCACGGTCTTACGTGAAATTTTTCAAAAAGATTCCTTTTTTGCAACCTTGTAGAATGAATATTGGCAGTGAATGTAAATCATTCCAATGATTTATATCACACATTTAGTGTGTCTTTGTTTTCAAGTTTGTTTAGAATTTGTTTCCATATTTACATTTGTTTCCATATACACACTTTGCGTAATTATTTATATACTATATCCTAATATAATGCACTACATCAAGAGGGCTGCCTACACATGTGAAGCAAATAGAATTATGTATAATTTAAATTAGGTTTCAAGTTATTTTGTTCCATATTTCTCGTAGCCCCTTAAACACCCAGTAATGTAGGTTAAGATTGCGTGTTCTCGCTAGCTACCTCGCAAGAACTCGTGTAAACACTACTGGATGATGTGCAGGTACATCGCGCGCAACAACGAGGAGCTGGAGACACTGAATGCCAAGAAGCTGCTCCATGGCAACGTCCGCCAGCACGCTGCTCGTGAGGACGCTCTTACCTACACCCTCGCTGCTGAGCGCAAGCAGTACTACGAGACTGGCTTCGGTGAATGTCCCTTATATCTTTTTTTAATTCCGGGTTATGTTATTTATGATAAGTTAGTTGTCAGTGATCTAGTTTTTTTCTTTTTATCTGGCTCTGAAACCTGCCTAGTATCTACGTGGTGCCATGTGCTTAATTGGTCATTTAGTTTTGCCTTGATATTGGTATATCAGAATGTTACGTTGTACAGTACGATGAAGTTAAGTTTCGTGTTAAATGCAGTTCTTGAAATGTTGATGCCTTTATAAATTTATAGAAATGATCACAAGTAGATGATGTTCGATCTAAATTGTTTTCACTCGAAATTATACACTGATCTTTTATAATTCAAAGGTTTACTTGAGCGAGTCAAGCAATTTCGAGGTTTGAAAGTTAGAATGCTGGAATAAATTGTTTACATATTCATGGGAATATACGAATAGAAGTCAAATTGGTTCATGTACAAAAATTATATACTTTTATCTAATTGGATATTAGTGCTGCAGTTCTTCGGAAAAACGGTTTATCGCTAATTCAACAGAAGGACTGACGCTCATTATCCAATTATTGAGAATACTTAATATACTTTCAAATCTAATTAAATTTTTTAGCATTCACATTTAATTCTTATGAATGACTGCCGTTTCAATTCAACTCGATGCAAAAAATAACGTTTAAAACGCCTTGCAAAACTCGTACATTTGCTACTCCGTAGTGTGCGTTCTATGTCACGCTTCTTGAGCTTGTGTTGGAGTTACTATCATTTGAATACTTTTAGTCAAAGAAAAGTGAGGCTTCTGTGGTGTAAGTCACCGCATGTTTAGGTGTTAACTTGCAGCTACCATTCTATCGTAGTATCAGTATAGCATGTGGACGTCTATCGTGAGTAAGGATAATAGTCGTGCTTTCCATCTAGCATTATTTATTGCGTTAATTACATTATTATTATGTATTGAAGTAATTCACTGTATCAACTAATTAAGTTCAGTGTGTTCTTATATTGATTTAACTTCATTTTTGTTTTTCAGAAATGGTGGATGTGTTCGACGCACCAACTTTTAAGCGATTCAAGACTTGGGAAGGGGATTTAAAAACTTTACCTGCTTTCAAACTTAGGACTTACGTCAAAAGTAAATTGATGAATAAAGGTTAACTAAAATTGGATGAAGAATAAGAGTTTCATTACTTTTTACCATATTACAATGTGTAAATTCAGTGACTGGCACTAGAAGGCCGACTTGGACTGCTTATTTATGATTTCATTTTTCTTGATAAGATCAGTGGGCCAAGTTGAAACGGTTCTTAACATGGCTTATTCTTTACTTGTGTTTGCATCCGGGCAGGGAAATGCACGGTTTGCGGATACACTACTTACGAACGATGAGGTTAATTTCACATATCAATCCTCTTATCTCAGAGATGCTTGTCTTTGTCTACGAGCCTATGCCATCCAAAAAATTCTGCCATGAAATAATAATCTGATATTGTTTCTGTTGTCAACTGAATTCTCTTTCTCCGCAGTTTGTTTCCAAAATTGTATGCTGTTCCCAGTTATCCATCAGCAGAAGTATGTTAGTCCTTGTAACATGCCCTATTATGTATGTCAACCTTTAACTGTAAGTGCTTTGCCTGCGAACATACACAACGGCAAGGTAGGTTTAGCAAATTATTCATACCACATCGTAGAGCCTATTCCTCTCTCATGCTAGGAGAAGGCAAGTTATCACTTCTTCGTAGATTCCAGAGCTCTAGTAAAAGATGTCGTGATTCACGTAGTTCCTTCCATAACTTTTGTTTCTGGCACATCTAGCTTGTAATGTAAACGTTTGAGTTACTGGCTGTGTTGGCTTCTTTGTATTGAGGAATTCTTGGGACCTGAACACGGTTGCTCGTAACAGGGACACTCCAAGTTTAAATTTGATATTTGGTCAGGGGTACAAGTGCGGATAACCTAGGTATTGAAATAAAACTGGCTAGCTTCAACAGCAGGTTTCTTTTGCGAAATCACTCCTATTTTTTATGTTTGTGAAGAAAAAACTTGTTCTACTAGTAAGATGATCCTCTAAAATCAATTTTGTTCCAATGTATCACAAAATACAATATTTATTCACAATACATGGAACTAGTTATCAATTCTTAAAACTCTTGATGACGCACAACTGACGAGGTTGGTGTTGGTTTCATAGAAGGTGATTTAATAGCAGTTTTTACCGTTAAAACTATGCTTAAACTTCGAAGTGTACTAAAATTACAACTAAACACCTACTTTGGAAAAAATTACGTACTACATAATGGTATCGTTTGAGTTTTCAACACAGGCTAAAATCTTGACTTTAAAAGTACGAGTTAGAGTGAAACTAGAGTTGCAATTTCTAATTTGCTGTTGTATCGTTTAGCGTGATGTGCTGATCTGTAAAATTTATATGTTAATGTGAGTAACGAAAAATTTAATTTCGTCTTATTAAATATAGAGGGAGGAGAATTGCTGCCAAATAAGATCGCAAAGGATGATACTGAAGAGAACCGCCTTTGGAACGACAGGCAACAAGTCTTCGAATTAATTGATCCTATGCAAGTTCAAAAATTTATTTTTCTCTAAGTTAATACTTTATTTTTGTTACATATTCAATACAGCGTTTTAAAAAGATGGATTTCAATCATGAATGGCAGAATGTTGGCAAATGTAATTGACTGACTATAAATTTTCGAAAGATGTTATAGTACACTGAACATAGTGTCCCGCGTTGCAAAGTTCGTGCACTTATAAAAGAACATTGACGTCATTGTTAGGATACTATGCGTGAGATAGGTACATCAGATAATACATCTGAACTTTTTTATGCATCTCAATATGTTTGTCTTTTACATTATACATACATTCTTTCTCAAATTAAAATTCCGGACAAATGTACAACAATAATTTTTTATCTCATATTAATTATTAGTAGAAACAAGTTAAATGACAATCTTTTCAAAGATTGTCAAGTAACGACTGAACGGATTTAATTCCCGAGTACGAGCAAAGCTTCAACTACCGTAACGCATGGCATGAACATTTACATCAGTATAGGCTCATAGAATAAATCTACAAATAATATAATACTCATCAAAATGAAATTATTTACGAAATTTATTTAACTTTTAAGGAATAAAATTCATTCTCAGAGTTGAAAACGGTTTCACGCTTATCATGAGCAAATTTTCCATATAAAATCCATGCTATTGTGATTGACACTACAAGTTCAATTGATATTTCTTCAATTTGTTCTTAATATTTTTTTATAAATACTAAAACAACTGTCTAAATCCCTCAGCCTTTGTTCCAAGCAACGTTTTTATGCTATATATTCCAATTCATAATATAAGTAAAGAATGGCTATGGATCTGAATAATAATTATTATATATAAGTAGGAGAGCCAGAAAAATATAAAAAATATAAGTATGGGTGGACTTAATTATTTTTTATCACCTAAACGGATGTCTGGAATATTCCATATCGATTCAAAAACCCTACGCGAGAAAAACTAAATTCAAAGTTATCGTCTGTATTCAAAAGAAAAAAATATATTTAATAAGTAATTTTAAATATAAAACAGTTTACGGCAACCTATAACCTGTTTCAAATGACGAAGAGAAGAAAATATCGCTATTGATTTGGTATTACTACTCTACCGGCACCTCGCCATTGTTATCCCACAACGCCGGTCGCGAAGTCACCCCGCGTCATTATCGTATTAACTGTTACAGAGAGAACATTTATCGTTAAAAATGGCTCTTCCTAGAGTTTTCTTTGATATCACTATCGGTGATCAACCGGCGGGACGAGTGATTTTTGAGGTAACTATAAATATCTTGTTATTAGATGAAGATTAAGGACTTTTTATGTGAAATAGTAAGATAACTTACTTGAGATTTAATACTTGTTTCATTGCAGTATGCTATGAGTCCTATAGATCGCTGTGATTTTAGAGCTGGCATATCTTTGCTTGTAGCTAGTGTTCTAATTTTTCTGTTGAATGACGTTCAATCGTCCATACATCCATGGTAACCAGCGTCATGGTGCTACCTGCAACCGGTTCCGTTGCCATGTATAGGCATAAAGTTCTGAGAAAGATATGAATGCTAATCCTGTAAAGGAATGTTATAAATTACCACAGAATCTATCTCATTTGTGTTAATGTATTAAACTTTTGGTACGTGTTATAATTCTTAATTTGGAATAGGTGAAAAGTTTTAGTTTTAACCTGTTGAACAAGTGTCCAGTTGTGATCACGCGGCTGATATTTTAACGTTCGTTGTTTTAAAGCATGTAAAGCTCGTCATTTGAAGCACAGCTTGTCATGCTAGTCCACTGAACTATTTAACTAAAAACCAGGGGGAGCTGCGGAACTATTTTCCTTTAAAAAATGACTATGGGTACCTGATTGAGTTTATTGAGCCTGTGAGCTGTTGCCAATATTTAGTTTAGGATTAATTTCAATCATTTTTCCAAGCTGTCTCAACTGATTTATGTACAAATGCAATTATTGGACTTTAATTGATAGTATTAATGTATCACTGCATACTTCTCAACTAAAACTCTAAAGTTGTGTAAAGCTTTTGAAATTTTGTTTGAAATTCAATGATTTAATTGTTACTAAATTGGCATTTCAGTTCTCAATGAAATAAAAATTCAATTCTGAATTTATGAAATGAATCTCAGGTTTTGTTGTGACTGCATTGCTGTATTTATACAAATGCTTTCAGTAGAATACATAATATTGACATTTAACTGGTATTTTGTCATATTTCATCCATGTTAATTATGAATTCTTCATTGTTTCTTGACATTCTCCAATCCTGAAGAGTTGCGTGCACTAAATGTCATGCTCCTACTCAAATTGAGGTAAATATGGAACCAATGCATTAAAAGAATACTTCATAAATTTTGAGATGGTGAGGGACTCTAAAATCATCAAATTTAAGCAATGAATACGGCTGTGTTGATAGATTTTAATTTTGAACAGTAATTTTGTCTTGACTGATTTTTTCCTCAAAAAGTAAAATATCTTTCTAAGCAAGAAGTTTTCTGTCAAAGCTTGAACTTGACATTTTATTTTGCTACTTGTGGGAAATGTGCTACAGTTCTTATATTAAATTTATTAAAGATGTGCAATCTTAGATATATTAAAAGAATTCCAAAACAAATATTGGGTATTGCAAATTCGATGAACAAAAATGAATGGTATATAACTAGTACTGAGTATTGACATCGAAACTTAATGGCAACTCGGAACTAGGCAATATTTAGGTATTATGAATAGTTTTTCCTAATATTTTTAATGAGCTAGGTTATATATAGACGAATTAATTTTTCAAAGGAGCCATGGTCAAATACAATCTTTTATATATGGCAGTGGAGGTAACATCACATTTAGCACTAATGCCGACGCTGGTGCTCTTCATATACGTCTTGACGAAAATTTGTGAAACTCGTATTGGTGAGTTGGAGCTTCTCCGTTACTGTCAGTGTTAGAGCAGTGATGTGCCTGCAATTTCGAAAATGTCGATGTTAGGAAGTTGCTTCCTAAAGCTGGAGCTTCTAGACTGCTACTTTTAGCTGATCAAAAATATAAGAATGCGATACTATATTAGCTGAAGAATGAAATTAACTTGGGTTGATTAATTTAGTCTCGTTTCCTATTGTTTCCTTTTAGTTAATTTCAAATGGTTACCGAAATATTACGTACTAAAACTTGACACATAATTGTAGAATAGTTTCAGGTAAATCTGGTATACTTGAAAATTTTAACGTGTCTCGTTTTTCTGATCAATATGAAAAGGGCTCAAATTGTCAGATAAGACTGAAAATACGTAGCCGTTTTTTCCTAAGCTGTTTTCATTTAAATTTTGACAATTCAAATTACTAGTCTATTTATACCTTTTTCACTGCGATCTTGTCAAAAATCATTCAGGAATTATGGGGGGCATTACCTTGAAGTAATTTTGTTACTGTGCATTGCGTTGTGACTGGTTCAGTTAACGTAAAATTTCGGTTTTCGTAGGATTCCTGTTTTCGTGCGAGTAGTGGACGGAAACTCGCAACGGCTTTGGAAGGTCTATCGTATCGCATTTCGAGTATTTTAGAATGGTTTATAACCTAACTATAAAATAATGGTGCGTTAGTAATACAAGCTTTATTAAAAGTAAAAGAAAATAAAAGTAAAAAGTTTCTTTTAAAAGTAAAAGGAAAGGTTGTTCCACTTCTACGTGGAGCAAATTAACTTTTGTTAAGGCTGGCGCTTCAAATTTTCTGCCCAGACTGTTATTAATGCATAGAGTAATAGTGTTCGAGGAGAATTGCTTGTAACTAAATTTTCTATCGTTTAAACTGACGACCAGCTGCGTCCTGGTAAGATACAGAAACGTTTTTACTTGTTCTCGTCCGCTATCATATAAGGTTCATGAACTTGTATAGGGAACCAAAACCAGTTAAGATTGGTCTACCAAAAATGCTTGAATTATTTGAAAGTAATTTGAGGAGTCTTCAATGCAGGGTACGTTTAGAGCTGGCGTGCCGCCAGGCGTTGGGTCAGGATCGTCTTGCACCATTTAAGTAACGAGTCCAATGGATGTACTAAGCAAGGTCAGTCTTTGAAGTCAGACTGAGTGTGCATAGTTTAGTTCGCTACTACATTCACCTGCAATGTGTGGATCCTTGTGCTTACTAAATAAGACCAAGTGTTGTGCTTCACGTAGGTAGAAACAATGAAAGAAGCAGCCACGGTTAAGACGGTGAACCCTATTGCTTCCTAAATTGCGTTATACTGTATTATTGAGTGCATCCTGTGGTACTTCTTGTATGCTATCGCTTACGTGACCTTGAACGAGCCAGTCAACTTCACGAAGGTCTTACCTCAAAAGTTAATTTTCTACGTTATTTGACATCTAAACTGGCTCGCCCAACGCGCCACGCCCTTGCCTTCCATTTTAAGCGGATGTGACTTGCTCGTAGTCGAATTCTCAAGGCTAACGCGCTGTTCATTCATGCTCGATAGCGTGAGTTCCAGACTGAAAATGGAGCGTAAAGGGAATGCTTAATAGTAACAAATTAATCTGTCGAGTGTTGCTTTGATATTTTAGCCAGAATAGAATGTTAACTTAGAGCATTCTCTTGATAGCGTTTGGCTTCGTCATTGTTGAAAGTACAGTCAAGGTTTGGTGATTCTGTATCCCAGAATCCCGCTGCGTCTATAAAAGAAAAATGTCACGAAATGAACCGTGTTATTACGTGAAACTAATAATTACTTAATTACAGCTGCGGTCGGATGTTGTGCCTCGGACTGCTGAGAACTTCCGTGCTCTGTGCACCGGCGAGAAAGGCTTCGGTTTCAAGGGGTCGTCTTTCCATCGCATCATTCCTAACTTCATGTGTCAGGGAGGCGACTTCACAGCCGGCAACGGTACTGGTGGCAGGTCCATTTACGGCAACAAATTCGAGGACGAGAACTTTACTCTGAAGCACATTGATCCTGGCACTCTATCCATGGCCAACGCTGGTCCTAATACGAATGGATCGCAGTTCTTCATCTGCACTGTGAAGACGTCGTGGCTCGACGGTAAACACGTCGTCTTCGGCAAGGTTGTTGACGGCATGGACGTCGTGAAGACCATGGAACAGCAGGGAAGCCAGAGCGGCTCCACGAAGAAGGTTGTTAAGATCGCTAACTGCGGTCAGCTCTAATCCAACGTACCTCACTTGATCATCATTCCTTGGGCATTCCCGTTTTTCATTTTCATTCGGCTTTTTAACTATTTGCTGATATTCAGTGCATAATTAATTTGATTTCCTCGATTAAGCATTTTTATCCTTCATAATAGTTTAACCTGCGTCGAAAGAGACGCATATTGGCCAGCTACTATCCTTGAAATGTTTTCATTTGAACCATTAACTGAAGAAACAGAATGGTGCTATCGGTGACACAAAATTGAGAGTATTTGATAAAATTCATGACACTAATCCTAGCGCTTTAGTGGGTCACTTTGCGTTTGTTAGCACGTCACGCAAAATATTCTGATTGGTTATAAATTTTAACGTGCCCCCCAAAGTTCATAATGCAATCCTTTGCTACTCAATTCTTCGTACGAACACCTTGATACTACTTGCGAAATCATGTTAGCAATCACTGTCAATGGTTCCATTCGTTAAAATGAATTCCTTCCGCTCATTCGTAGCATGCAGACTTCTACCGTATTCTGTAACATTCAAAAATTATACTTCAATAACAAAATATAATTTATTTCGTAGAACGAATTAAAATAAACAAACCATACCGCACACACTCTCAATAGCCATTATTATCGTCCTGAGAACATCATTTGGAACTACTACATGCAGCACGTCTTCCATAAATTAATGAAATACTCATTCCAGGAGTTGGTAAACAGCAGTAATTAAGAATCGTCTTGGTGCGTAATTGATGAAACTTGAGAAAACGCGAATGTTAAGAACCCAGCGCGGCAGCATTGTTCCTCCGTCTGACGAGGTATTTGCCGTGCGCCAGCTGAGCAAGGGAGATCCTAAGCCGCGAGTTGTCGCAGGACTTGCGTAGATGTATCTGCCAACAACGAAACTAACATTAATGAGAATGAATGCACATTCCATCGGCACAGAGGCGAAATTTCAGATACTTTCTTCTAAGAATGGCTCTGAAAAGATCGCGAGCGTGCAGTCGAACCTAAGCAACCCAGAAAAAATCACCACTCAACGAATATTATAGGTTACACTTTCCTACTTTGTACACTTCTTTGTGGATTCATTTGCCAATTACCAGAACAAGCTTATAGTACGTAAAAGTATACAGGCGATTTAAAAATACTCACGACAATTGAAAGACCGTGGTTTTTGTTTCCCTAACAGCTTCTCAGCTTAACTAAAATGATAGTCCTCGCATATGGTAGGCTTCTATTGCAGTTCCAACTTTATAGGCTAACGAGAAACTATATGAAAGTTTATTTCAAGCGAACGAAAAATCTATTTCAGCAAAAATGCACGATTACCGCACAATGTCTCGAAATTGAAATTCACTACTCACGGTATTTGCCTCGGCGCAGGAGAGTATTGCGTTAAATCTACTTCCATCTTTGCAGTCCACCATAACAGCTTGACCCTTGTGAAACCTGTTCAAAATTAGAAATATCAAAGTCAACAAGATACGTCGTCAAATAGTTACTTAGAAATAACAAGAATGCAGACTACAACTATAATTTATTTTCATGAGAAATCTTCCAATACGAATGCGGGTAAGGAGCAGCTCTTCAGGGACACAAATATGTAATGTCTACCATCTCAACTGTGGTTAAATTAGAATAACATTTACGGCCACATGTATCCAGTCTGATGTACGAATAGATTGAATAAATAATTAATTTGATGACCGTGCGTAGAATATTAAGTTCCGTATTCAACTTTAGCGAATTTAAAGCTAAATTAATTTAAAAAGAAAATAGCGATCGTCAAATTGAAATTTTAAAAATCCAACAGTTATATTTACAGGTAACTACCGGTTATCACATTAAGTTTTGAATCGAAAACTTTCTGAAAGATATAAAAGTTTGACATGAAAGAAGATGCATCAGCAATTTTTTGTAATACTAAACAAAATCAAATACGGAAATTTATAGTCGAACATTTCTGTGACATAACTTACGATGCATCAACCAAAGCAAACGAGTCGTTCTAGCATTTTGCGTAAAGACTACAACAAATGAAATGCATCAAACACAGGTATGCTGTGAGTCTATCTACTCATTTCTATACCATTTCAATGTGAAAAACTGATACTAGAAATAACTACAGTAAAATGACTAATCAAAGTATCATGCGCATTCTGAGCAAAAAATTGCTTCTTTTTCGATTAGAAAAGCTGGCATAAAAGTTCGTCGATGCTGTGGTCATATTCCCCTCTTACTTTAGTTTCATAGCAATCATTTTTCATTGAATTGGCACACAGAAGCTAAAAGAAAGATTTTTCGAAATAAAAAAGTATGTAACTACATAAAACAAAAAATTTAAAAATGTTAAACGCTCACGGAACATACCCAAAATAACATTTTGAACGCAATTAAAATTTACCGTCTAGAAACATTGCAGAACTAAACCATATTACGGTCAAGTTAATTTGAAAATATTTCTCAAACAATTTTATACATCAATACAACCTTAAGTATTCATCCATAACTCAAAGTTTAAACACAAATTCCAGCAATAATCATAAAATACTTAGTTATACTCTCAATATAAAAAACAATCAAATAAAAAATTGAAAACTTACCATTTCTTATCAAAATAAAGTTTCCCGTTTTCAATTTTAGGTTCGTTGCTGGGAGTGTCACCGGGGTTCGCTGGATGTGACACTGCGAATATATCAAACATAATTCATCATTACTATCATACTCAGTGGTAAAGCATCATATCTCTAATGTTTTCTAGCAGTGGCCGAAAGCATTTAAACAAGACAAAAATGTAAGAATTAACTGAACAATTGTAAACATCGAAAACAGTCTATTCAGAATATGTTACAAGTAACGCTCAACTTGTTCCACGACAGGCAGAGAGAAATAGAAAGAGTTTCAAAACTACAAAACTAAACCCAGGAAAGTTTTCTGTTACAAGAATTGCTTAACTTCCCTCAGACTACCTGAGTGTGACAGTTTGGTTGACTCCGGAAATGGAGCTCAGAAATCCAACATGTCCCCGCGAAGTTCACAAAGTATAATTAGGCTTTAAATCAGTGTATCTTGCAGTAAAAACACAATTTAAGATAAAACACTAATTCATGATACATTCATTCATCCACGTTGGAAGAACCTGATAATAGCAACATTTCTCGTCTTAATTTATTAGTCAAAACGAGTAGCATCAATAATGATACTAGATCATTCGGCATTACATGTTAAAATTATATGAATACAATTAGAATTCATAATCGTGCAAAGAACGCGATTTAGGGAGGCATCGCTCAAGAACCTTCAGCATTTTAATTATTTTTTCGTTCTTTCTGTGGCCTCGAGTGTTTACTAATATTCAAAGAACATTACACATAGGATGCACTACACCTGGGAGCACTTTACTGTAGCCAGCTTGAGGGCTTTTGAACTTAGAGATGTAGATTTTAGTAGTTTTCTTATGGACCCTTTCATTTCAGAAGTTAGCACATTCCGAGACATTCTATGTATGCATATATGCAACTTAAACTTGTGTGGCTTGTTAACTTGCTGTACAATTCAGTGGATTGCCTAGATTATATTTTTTAACTAAACATCATGAACAAATTCACTCACAAATCTGGTTTAGGCTCGCAGCAAGAACAGATGATATGTACTTTCTATAGCACACGACCCTTTGGTCCACAATCTCCATTTGTTTTTTCCAACAATTTAAAGTAGAAATCGAAAACAAATCTCAGGTTCCAGCGTAACTCCGAATAACATGAGCAGCATACGTAAAATATGCATAAACAGGTTTCATTGTAACCAGTCGGGTATTTTCGAAGCAATTCTGTACCTCATTTGACTGTTCCACTAAATGTTCTCCCAACTGATGAGTGCCTCACACTCAAACTTCAGCAAGAAAATACATTCCACTGACGAATATCATGCTATTTTCAAGAGTAAGTTGAGTGTGGCTTGGGCCACCGGTTATTGCAGTCATGCCCTCAGCACGTACAACTGCTTATCCACATCAATAGGCTAGAAAAACCTACGTGACAATCACTTGTACGATCGAAAAGTGTCATTACTACATGAAAAGTGTTTCATACGATACACACAGGAAATACAAAGAGAAGAATGGAGGAAGAAACGCATGTCAACTTCAATATGAAAGCGAATGTTATGCACAATTAAACATAATTTCAATGTGTTATATTTCCAAGCAGAATTACTTGTGTGAGGATACAAGGTTAACTTACATTTTTGCTTGGCAACAGCAGCGGCCTGAGCGGATTTTGCCCTACTGATAATTCTCAAGTCGTCGTCGACTTCGCGCTCCTCCAGCAGCAGCTGCAGGGTTGTATTGACTGGCTTGCGACGCTTCTCCACGGTGGGCGTAGGCTGTGTGCCGCGGTGTCGTAGTTTCCTTGTAGACACAGCCTTGTACTGGGAACAATATCACAGATCAACAACTCCCATAAACAGCTACCACGAACACGTACAACGAAGTGATAAATAGCAGGCGGTATTTGATGCACACAGTGAGAAATACAAACATATATTGATGCATGAAAAACGATTTTATATCAATCTGTACCGAACTCACCAAAAGTGTAAATAACATAACGAGTGCTGTAGACGAAATCACGAACTAATTGATCCTTCTACGTGCATACTGGCTAACAAGTATCCAAAAAGCCTAAGTATCGTTAATAACGCTAATTTCTATTTCTCATTCGAGTTAGTGCACTGCTCACGAGAGCTAGTCAGTGTAAGTGAGGAAGTCTAACGAATTTATCACACCACAGTAACGTCAGGTACGCGAGACCTGAGAAATGTCTTCCTCACATATTTCCGAAATAAAATAATGTCAATCACTCAGAATGTGAAATACGCATATTGAACTCAAAGCATCCTGCATTTAGCCCTAGATCTAGGGCTAAATGCAGGCTGCTTTGAGTTCCATATGCGTATTTCACATACTGAGTGATTGACATTATTTTATTTAAGAAAAATGCGAGTGAACGCAGATTGAGATGGAATACTTCACACTCAATCCATCAATACTCGAAACTCTTTCTCGGAAACAAGATTCGAGATAAAATCTTGATTAGCTATTTCTTTGCAGGTTTGCATTTCTACAACCCACTGATGAACTTATGCAAAGGAAATTTTACCCACCACTAGGTACAACGAGAACATTTCGGGTATCTTATTCATTTGCATATACTGTACATAAGAAATAGGTGACCCTATTGATTTTGCAATGTGAATTTGATGTTAAACTACGCACTAATTGAAATTTATTTGTTAGAAAATAAACTGTTTTCGGTGTCCTAACTTTAATATTTATTCTATGTTGTTGAAAAAACGATCCCATGAAACTGAATTAATAACTTTCAATTAATTATGCGCAGCAGATCGTTTCAAAGAATTTACGCCTTCTAAAAGCGATACAACCAGTACAAGAAGGGGCATTTTCATTCTCCAATATAAACGATTCAGTCGCGGTTTGACTTAACGTTTACATCTGAAACTAACGTATGGTCCTCGCGAGTGTGTAACTAAGCAAACATAATCAGGCACATTTGCTGGAATTTTCTTCAATTTTAATAAAAAGAGGAGAACAAAACACACTGATAAAAACTTCATTATAATGCGAACGTTTCAGGCTAACACCCATCATCAGCTTTTCTTAAAAGAAAATCTAACATACACCACTGAAACAAAAAAGATCTTATAAATATAATAAATAAATAAATAATAAATATAATAATATAAAATAATTGTCATGGAAAAAGGGAAATTTACGCGTACTAAAGGTAGACATGGCAATATTTTTTCTGCAAAGCTGAGGTGGGTGTACGCTTGTTCACTGACCTGTGAAAATCATTAAGCCAAGGTATTGAGTTACAATAGTCATTATTGAAGATGATACAGAATTGAAAATAAAGCATCTGCATGTACGTACTAATTTAGCATAAAATTGTTACATACACAGAATTGGGCTCTTTCAAAGGAAACGCTAATGTAGAACATGCACGTAAAA